>BJCO01364255.1:0-11987 GCA_018326465.1 Flaveria floridana
CCCTTCCCTCGTTCCCGTCACCGCAGTCACAATCCTCGCCGGAATCGGTCAATCCGGCGTCGGAATGGTTAAATCCGGCGGTTATCGTCGCTAGAACATCACCGATTAGGACGATTTGGCCCGACTTTGACCAATTTTGACCGACTACCGCCTAGCACCTCCGATTTGTTGAAATCGGAGCGGCCAACCTCCGATTAGCGACTAATCGCCGACTAATCGGAGGCTAGTCGCGATTTTTACAACACTGCTTGAGGTGTTGCTCTGTGTACAACCAATAAACTTCATCTACAACTGAAAGCCACATCTCTTTAACATACCACCTCTTCATTAAGTAAGCCATTCCTATTCTCTTCATCCTTCTAGTTGTTATTACATACTATGCTCCTTGAGACCTGAAGGCCTGAGGCGTTTTTCAGATCGCCTTGAAAGCCTCGCATCTCTGTGCTCTTTTTAAAACCAAGCCACTGATTTTTTTCTAAAATGCTATAATTGCATAGGCCAAAATGTAAAAGATCCAGAACAGGCGCTGAGTTTTTACAATCATCGTATCACATGTTATAATTGCATATAAGTCCCCAATTAGCTTCTCAATGTTTTCCTATAACCCAAATGGTTAGCTGCTTTTCATGATCAGATTTGTGTTTATTTCATGCAATCTTAATGATCATCGGGGTTGAAAAAATACCATTTGAGATTTTGAGTCTCCAAATGAAGCAGCTCCAGAGTTTCACAATGAAATTCCATACGTTCAAATATGTTTAACCTGACATATGCAGTTTCTTGGTTGTATATATCTATAGAAGCAACACCTAAATAGTTATTATATCTATATTAGGTTATAATTTGTACTTTAAGTAGACAAATTGACAGGTTTAGCGGAGGTTGGCTCACCTTACGTCAGCCGGCCAGTTAGGAAGTTTTCTAAACCATCACACATGGTGCGGTATGGGATTTGGCATGCGTTTGGAGCTTTAAACCAACTGTTTAGGCCAAACCGGATCGTGTATAAGATATAAATAAACATACATATGTTCAGTGCAGTCAAGTCCAGTTGGTTGACCATGCTTACTTTTAAGAAATAACAAAGGTTTAAAACCCATGTCTTTGTTTTTTACTCTTAACAGAGTCTCTTTATCTCTCAAGATAGAGGAAAGACTCGCCACCACTTACCCCTCCCAGACCCTGCTTTTAAGCGGGATACACTGGGTATGTTTGTTTGTTTGTTTGTTTGTTTAGAGTCCCTTTCTATATGTTATTAAAACTTCCCAACCCTTTAGTCAAAAGTCCTTTGGTTTTTCTATTTAAGATATCAAGGATTTTATAGCTTTAAATTTTGGCAGTTGCTTCTGTGTGTTTTCTTCTTTTAACAATAAATATTTTTTTCTGAAGGATGAACTTGCAACTTAACTTTAGGGTATAAAATTTTTAACATTTAGACTTGTTGACAGAATTTGTCACAACATCAATAATCAGATTTTATGTAAGAACATAACTGGCTATATAAATTTATGTCAAAAAAGAAAAAAGAAAAACAGGCTCAAGCTGCTAAACCAGCCAAACCAGACCCTTTTCCTTCCAACTATGACACTCGTGATAAGCAAACCGTCACCAACTTATAAGAGAGGAATTGTCATATTGAGAAAAGAAAATGTGTAAATCAAGGTCACTGGAAAACCAACAGTTTATATGAAGCTCCTGTCCAGGAATGACAAGAGTAAGTGCAGTCCAAGAGTTTTAAATTTTTTAATATGCCTGGATAATTATAATATCAATTCCAATCAAGCCATGAGGCAATTTACACTTTAGAAAATCAGGACAAAATCAGTGAGAGTAAAGCCAAAAAAGGAAACAGAAACCAAAAGATTGACAATGAAAGATCAAACAAAATTGGGATTTTGTACACATATATTACTAATATGTCAGGTTATAAAAATATATGACCAAGGGGATGGGAAGAAAATGATGAAGCACTATGCATCAATTATACAACACTATATATAGTTTCTCATATAGCAATCAAAATTGTCAAAAATAGAAAAGCTTATGGTTAGTTGGTAACAAATATTAATAAATGAACTTACCACCAATGAGTTGTATATCAAATGCTCTCTTCTGTCAGCTATAGAAGGTCTAACAATCTCACCAGTATATTCAATTACCTGTGATGTATCATATCAGCTGTAATAAGTGTTGGGAACCTCAATGGAAAAATTATTATAAGGACATCAAATAGAAATGGAAAATTATTTCTAGAAAATAGATGCCTTACCATATCACCTGCTTTGTGTGGTTGTTTTGCAAAGATGCCAAAACCATGTATTGCAGATTTCCCTGTGACGAATAACAGCCCAAAGTAAAAGATGGGAAAAAAGGGACAAAAAAGTTTAAGTCCTTTACTATAAGAAAGGGGGAAGGAGGGAGGACTCATTACATTCAATATAAAGCAACAGGTTAATTTCAGATTGTGCTTAAGAACAGGTGCTAATTGGAAGAGGAGATCTAGTGAGATAGAACAACAGAAAACTCAGTCCTCAGTTCAATGGCCACAAGTCATTTATCTCAAAAAGATACTGATCTCGCAAAGATTAGAATGGTAATATTCTAGATCCTAACTTCCTAAGTTCCACATGCATTGATTTACATGGTACACAAACAGATGATAATCAACAATATTTATTTGTTAGTTATTACTCTGTTAAAGTGATATCCACCAAGTGATATCAAAAGAATACCAAAAAGATTGGCAGAGAAAGTCCAAATCATTGATCGATGAACAAATAAAATAATGGATCCTATATACATACACTTACAACATGTCATGCATCTGATTGTCTTTATAACCAAAATAGTTAGTCAAGTAAATATGGATGTATTTCACAGAACCTAAGAAAGAATCTAAGAAAGAGCGAACGGATGTAATGCGCGTAAGAGTTTTAGAACATGATGTTTACCAAATGCTAGTCTTTTTCTGAATGTTGTCCTCATGTATATATACTTCTCAGACATAGAGAATATGCTTGTATAAGATTCGAGCAATGAGTTTTTAAGTTTCCCGGTATCAGAATAAGGAACTCTGCCTAAAGACTCATGGTTACAGAAACCGCCCACCAAATATGGTATGTTTTCAACATATGTTCGCTTCAATGATGCAGCAGCAAGGGCTTCAGGTTCTTTTCTTCCTCTTCTCCCAAAATAATCATAGGGCTCTGCTCATATTTATTTTAGTTTTAAGAAAAATACATCAGATGCTAATATACCTATATGCATAGGCATATCAAATCAAAGTTGCATCACAATTTAACATAAATAAAATGATATAAATCAAATGAGCTAACAAAAGCGATCAGCAGTTGAATGGAGAAAAGGAAAGAGGAAATGACACACCAGTACGAGCACAGCCAGAAGGATTCACAGGACGAGCATCATCTGAATGTTGACTTGATATTTGACCCATGCGTTCATCAGGAACAGAACGTTCAATCATAGGATTAGGGCTATGCCTTTTACAAAATGACAAAAGACGAATGCATTGATTCTCCTCATCCTCATCAATAGGGACAAGCTGCAGTCTATCTGCATCTGCAAGCTATATAGACATATAATGGTATACAAAATATAGATTAAGAACCGGATCATAAAACCAATGTATTAAATAAGAAATGGCTTATTAAGAACTTCTTAAGCATCTAAGGTTGATATCTAATTGAAGAAGTAAAAGAAACCATTACCTCAGCACAAAATCCAGCAGCACGAGCACAAAGCGGATGATACGCAACATAGCATGCATTGTTTGAACACTGCATTAGCAACTCAAAGCAGGTAACAGGGTAATACAATGATGTTTCTAATTTAAGTAAGAACATGCTTCTTTCACAATTAGATTAGCAAGAAAAGCTGCAAAACCAGTCAATAAATGACACTACTTGGATCATTGCTGATATTCCCATCCCACCATCAACAGTTTATAAAAGATTTAAAACAAATACTTATTTTGAACAGAAAGAATGTAGAAGACACATGATAATATGAATAAAAAAAGGTTATATTAGACTTAAAGTTGAACGATGTTTATCCATGCAACATGCAGGATTATGATCAGTAAAGGCAAGTACGACAGCATAGATTGCAATAGAGTCCAGAAGATCAACATATAAGATATTTGAAGCATATATAAAAATACTGTTACCCAGTGCAAACGATGATAAGCAGCAGTTACCTGGATACAAGCCCCATAAGGAACACCACAGATGCTACATAAAAGCTTCCAACGATCCTGAATAAACAAAAAAAAAATATATAGATCAAATAAAATTATAAAATATTTTTTGAACAATACAAAATGATTTTTTGACGTGAATGAGTACTCTTTTAACAGATTACAAATCTATTCTTCAAGAAAGAGGCAGATGAATCACTGGGAAGTACCTTACTAACTCTATTTAGACCATCAATTGGCTCCATTTTCTTGATATCTGATAAGCAAGTTTCTGAAAGAAGTAGACGTTAAAGGATTTGAAAATAATATGCAAGAAAGATGACATACAAATAAGAAACCTGGTATCCACATAGCACAGGCAAGATGAGCCCAGCGTCCATCTGTTGTAGGTTTCATTGCACCTCCTAGAAAAATAGTGAGTTAATACAATTGCTGTTAATTGAGTCTGTTATAATCCCACCCACCCCAACTAGTTTACAATTAGAGACTACTTTCATGTTGTATACATTTTGCAATAGCAGTTTGTTTATTTCAAGATCTGAATAAACAACTACCTGTGACTGGACAAAGGCAGCAAGGTGGGGAAATATCAGGTGCCCCCGGGCGACATAAGTTGCATAACCAAAGGACACCATCAACAGGTTCCAGTTCTCCATAACATCTTGCATGAACCTGCCAATAGAAGACAAAATAGCATCGGCATCTTACGAGATTAATTGCATGTAACATGAGAAAAACAAAAGAACAAGCAAATAAGGTTCAGTGGTACAACCATGTGCTGAAATATAGATGTTAGCAACCGACTCTTATAGGAAATTACGATTTTGGTTGTAAATAGTAATGAGACAAAAACAAGGATGCACTTTACCATCATTCTGCACTTATCACACTGCAGGAACAAATTGTTGGCGTATTCCTGAAAAAATCATTATGTTAGGAAATTGTGTTGTTAATGTTGGCATCTGCAAAATGCATAAGAAAATCAAAAATAAAGACAAAAGCAGGTATAGCATCTCTGCATACGAATTGTAAGATAGCCACAGATTACTCTTGATAGAAACTAAAAAATGATATGGTTACCATCAAAGCAAAACATTATTTAGTTAGATTTTTAACCAAAAAGGAAGATAAAACTGCATAAATTCGTATATTCAGCATAAGTAGAAAGAACTTTCACCTCATCCATGTGACAAACATTGCACTTATCCAGGTCCTTCCATTTAACATGAACGGGTCTGTAACCAATTGGCATGCTGTGTGTTATCCCTGATGTCAACTTCAAACTTGATGTCCCCTACAAATAACAACTGTAATACTTGAATAGGTAACAAACAAACTGATATTTGCTAGTAAAACTGTAAAAGCCTTTATCTAATTAAGTGAGCCTAACTCCATGAAAAGCATACGGAGTGTAAAGCCATAGTAGAGTGAGGATTGTGGACTAATAATGATAAAACCCAATCACTTTAAAGGCTCCAGCTATTTCATTTAAAATGTAAAATAGTTCAGTAAATCTGAATTAAGACAGGCATTTAACTCCATACATGAACAGTGAATCATCTTGTGCATTGAAGATATCGGCACCATTGGACTTGTCCATAGTAATCGGTAAGAAAAAATAAGAAAAGAACAGTTTTCACTAGTTTACTTTTCTGACAGGAAAGAGAAAGATCATGAGGTCAGAACTGATATTGAATGATACATGGTTAAGCCTAATAGCTAACAAGGTAATGCTCAAACACTGAACCAATCAATTGCATCTAGTTGGTAAGAGAATCTTTAGCTAGAGTCATAAAATTAAGTTTAAAACAAAAAAACAAAAAAAAAACAATATTACTGATATTTAGGGTATCCCATACATATGATGCATAGGGAGTAATTTATCAACCATATATGTCATATAAAAGAACAGCTTCTTTCACCATAAAAAGCAGGTATCACACCATCTTTTGACGGCCAAATTAGGAATGTTCATCAAATTTTGAACCAAACCAGAACGAGAATATCAAAAATGGAATCCAGAACCAGACCGACGTACAGAACGAGAATATCAAAAATGGAATCCAGAACCAGACCGACGTAAAACATTCAATAGAAGTATATGTCCAGTTCCAGTTTAGAATCAGTTCAGTCTCAAAGTGAACCATAAAGGCATAGAATGAACACAACGTTGGTGTTTAATAGTTTCCATAATATAGTGAAGGTAGCAAAGAATGTATGGTATTTATGAAAAGAGAGGGGACAGGACTTGAAAAAGACTAATAATATGATAAGATATTTGTGTTTGACTGTTGAATACTTGTATGGCAGTACAAATAAGTTGTAGATGTACCTGTATAAGTTTCAACACATGAGGATCAGAAAAACCAAACATATCGGCACCCGATTTGAAGAAGCTCTCGGATGCATCTTCAGCATGGGAATTATCAGAACTGCTTGAATGCATCTTTCTTAATCTTTGGTAAATACTATTCCAACAAGCTGAAGGATCTGGCCCATCAAACTGCATCATAAAACTTCACATTAATGCGGTGTAAATTAAAATGGGAGCATAATGCATAACAAAGAAGAACAATACAAAAATCAACAAGGATTATAATTGCAGTAAAATAGTTAAGCAGTACCTGATCTCCATCATCTGTTGTAACTCTAAACACAGGTCGGGATTTTGTGCCAGCATCTCGCAGCACTTCCATCTTATATACAGAACATACGCTTGGATCTGAACCCCCACAAAAACAAACAGTTAAAATCCAAACAAGTAGAACCATTAAATGCATCAAACCCATATGGCATGATAATTGTAACAAACTAAATAGTAGTCAACTAAATGAAAGATGCTACCTGCTAATGAAGGAAACTTCCTTGTAGCTGTATAACCTAGAGGACAGATAGATTCCTCATCATCACAACAATCCATGTCTTTAACAATCTTACCTACAGGAGATCACAAATAAATGAGTACAAATACGAGGACAAAAAAGTCATTCCCGATTAATTAAAATCATTACCAAGCTTTAATACTTCCAGATCCCCTACAATAAAAGGGCAACTTTTAGGGTCTTTGAATTTTCTCTCTCCTATTTCGGTGTGTAAACTCTTCTTTGGGCCGCCATTACCTTCATCCTCTTCGCTATCACCTCCGATATCTGTGCCAAAGCCTTTCCTCAGCTGTAACATACTCTTTGGAAGTTTTTGTCTGCTAAGATACCTGATCAATGGGTCCATAACATGTATGTCGTTATATATATGTAACGAAATCCAAGTGAATATTTCACAACAACCGAAACTATTGAGGGAAACTACAATGTTCTCTTATTACATTTTTGCTTCCTCCAAGCTTCGAATAAAATCCAGTTTCCTGCATTTCAGGTGGAAAGAAGATAGAAGCCCTTTAAGAAACGAAATAACTTGCTTTGTTCTAACCCTGGATATCACAAAATTTTACCCACTGTTAAGCTTGACACAGTATATTCTGGAAATAGTTAAGTGTCTTTAGGATATAAAAGTAGACACCTGGCAAAATCATGGGTGCCAAAAAATTGTACAAGCACAGATTTTTCGCCTGAAATCTTGTTTAGACCTCGACGAATGCTAACAAATGACTCATCCAACACAATTGCTGGCCACACAGCATGACCTGAATAAACAACAAGCACGGTAAGCCTAATCAAATAAGAACTCTGCAAAGAACTAGCAACTACACAAACTAGGGAGTCTACAATAATACTATGCATGGTAGCAAGGAAAAAAGGTCATTCCTGGGCATAAATTTTCAAAGTACTGTCTGAGCACAAAGATCCTGGACCATGTTTGCTATTCTCATAAACGATAAGGCCAACATACTTGGTCACAAACTGAAGTGAAAGCAGCTTATTGAATAAATAGTACTGACATATGATCATATTTGCAAGGCAGGAACTGAGACAATTAACTTAGTCAGGCACTGACGGAAAGGGCACAAAGCTCTGATGTGCACCTTTCACAAGTTATATTTCATGTCATAAATTTAGTACCGGAATGGTATCACGACAACACAACAAACGAAGCAACAATTTTTAATGTCTTTCAGTGTTGCTGGACAGCATCAACTAAGTAACACCCAAGGCAGGAAGCCGAGGTACTATATTTGGCAGCAACAACAAAAGCTATGTGTTATATACTTATATATGTTCAATCAAGTGGTTCTGCCAGATGATAGAGGCATAACAACCAATACATAAAAAACAATGAGAAATCCCAAAGTTTTAAGCCAGCTCCTGAAAGTTGATATCACATTTATTTCCAATAACGTATACAAGATCTTGATGTCCTTACCAGTGAGTTTGGCCCATATTATGTCCCCAGGCTCAATATCATGACAATCATCCAGATTCGCAGCCAGTATAATCATCTCATTGACATCAAGATCATCTGTTTCTGAACAATGAAGGTCGCAAGTCAACTTTAGACACTTTATCTCATCTGGAGACACATGGAACTTGATTCGTTCTTTAGATAGAACCACCAGCTCTTCATCACCGTCTTCATATTCAACCTATTTTTGTCACAACCACCTTAAGAGAACCACATAATTGTGCAGGAAAACTGCTTCAAAGACTTATTCATATACCAAATAAGGATATAAGAAACATTACATGATGACGATGGCTCTCCAAATCATACTTTGCAATATGACCAAAGTACCAATCAGCATCCAACGGCCAGTAAACCTTTGTAAATTAGCAACCAGATATGTAAGTTGAGCAAACAAATAACGTATAACATGAAAGAGGTATAAAATCACTACTTGCCTTGCATTCTAGTCCAACAAATTTCTGGGGATCCACACCATCAAACTTCAACCTGTTATCCAACATCAAAAGCACTTACATACCATAACTCTATGCAAGTATGCAACAAACAAAACAAAGAAATGGAACTTCCTCCGATAAGAACATACCGCACCCATCTCTTGGTACGACTTGCAGCAGTAGTAGATTTGTTCGGGTTATCAATCTCAGTTACCTCAACTTCCTCACCATTTGTCTGACAATCATTTTTGCTATTGTTTTTGCGTCTTCTTCTGCTACTGCTGGCGCTAGTACCATTAGTTCTGTTGATAGGCTTCTGGCATGATCCTCTTAACCTTGGAGCATCAACAGAAACTAATTCCAGCCCTAAGTTAACAAGCTCCTGACTTGTCTTCCTCTTCTTGTTACTATTACTATGATTAACCAAAACCCCAAGGGAACCCACGACCCCATCGTCGCCTTGAAATTCAACATCCTCAACTTTCACTTCCAAAACAGAAGCCGCCTTCAAATTTGAAAGAAAAGTATCATAACCGCAATAGCCATCAGTCCTCTTGCGACGGCGACTGCGAGAGTAAAAATGAAGCACCGGTGGTTTCGGTGGCTTGGGATCGACTGAAGGGTCCTCCGATAGGGATAATTTCCTAGCTTTCACCTTCTTAGACATGACATTCGAGTATCCACTACAGGGGGAGGTAGCTGAGTACACGATGTCAAGGGGAACGTACCTCGCTTCACGATGAGGATGAGGATGAGGATGAGGATGAGGATGAGGATGAGGATGAGGATGAAGATGAAGATGAAGATGATCTTGCGATTGAACCACTGCGTTGAATTGTGATTGCTGTTGGTCGTCTTCTCGATGCTTGTTAGGGGTTGGCAATTGTGAGGAAAATGCCATTCGATTTGTGAAATTTGGGGGTTTTGAAAGGCTAGTACCACATTGCTGTTACTAGGGTTTCGAAATTGAAGTGGCACTGAGGTTTTTAGATGAATCAGTTTTTAGATGAATCAGTTTTTAGATGAATCAGTTTTTAGATGAATCAGTTTTTAGATGAATCAGTTTTTAGATGAATGGATGGATGGATGAAAAGGGCTCTGTTTAGTATTTCCCCCACAATCACCAGTTTCCCGCCCCTCCAACTAAAGAAAAGAAGCCATCGCCATTCGCCATTCACCATTCACCCTTCACCGCACCAAGGAATATTATTTATGAGGGAGGCTCTTGTGTTTTTTAAGGCCATTTGACCATGATGTTCTATAGTTATGGGTTGCTAAGATATGCCCGACAGTATAGTCGCATATTAACTTTTGCTCACGCGTTACATGCACAAACCACTTCATTTCTTGTTGTATGCAAAATTACCCACGTGTATCACGTTTTCATCTCATCATTAATAAAATGTATGTTTGGATGATGAAATTCAATTCATACATGATTCTGACTCGCGTATTCATACATGATTCTAGCTCATATATTCCCAGTAACATTTGTGTATTTTGATAATATTTATGTGTCTTGCTAGTATCATTGATGTTTAATATGTGAAAGTTGACATATCTATAAACGAGCTTCATAACTCATCAGAACTGGTTTGGATAGAGAGATCACCATTAATGGATAGGATTTATTGATTATGTTGATCTCACGGCTCTCTTTATGATTAACTTGTCACAATCAATAGTTGACATATCTATAAACCAGCTTCTTGTTAATCGAAGGTGTACTTATGATTAACTTGTCACAATCGAAAGTATATTTTCCATTGAAAGAATGTCTCGATTCAAACAGTGATTCGATTGAACACCAAACTTTTGATAGCTCAATATTAACTATAAATAGCTTTAGTTGCTACTATTTCTTGTATGCATGCACGTTCTATATTAACAACATTTTCGGTGAATACAAAGTGCATTTTAAAATGATTATTGTGCTTGGTCCTTGTTGTTCATATTTACATATTCTTATTGTTGTTGTTAGGTATCATTGAGAAATCGAGTGATTACACCCCACTAACACATCGGTGACAACCGGCAAGTTCATGCCAACCTTCATTCGTATACTAATCGTTCTTATATGAAGATTTTAATATTAGACTTAATTTTGATAATTAGGTCATCACGTATGTAGCAAAGTTCATTTTCCTCCGCATGTCATCCATTAATGGTTGTAGAAATTACCCGGTCACTCAATCTAACCTGATACGTGAACATTGGTGAATAATATAAAAAATGAAAGAATAATTTTTTTTAACAAATGTTGCAATGCAATAAATATAATTATAACATATATCAGTGTTCGTTAACGAATATGATTGTAAAGTATAATGATTCAACTTATCAAGTTAACTAGTGTTTATTAAAGTAAGGTGTGTGTGTGTGCATGTGTGTATATATATCTATACTATATTAATAAGCATTTAGGGAGGGCAATATTGTCTTTTCACCCAAAACTCTTAAAATTAAGAGATGTACAAGTTTATAAGCATAATGTACAATTACTAAAGCATAGCACATTCTGAAGACCTAAATTTTGAATTCCCGCTCATTGATACCCACCCATGCCTTTTTTTCTTCCTTCCCCCCTTTGGAAAAGAGAGAAAGAAAGTAACTGGAGATAGAGAAGGCGATGATGAACTAGGGTCCCAGCCGACCACCCTCACCCGACTTTAGGAGTTAGCGTCGGAGAGGAGCAGCGTAGAAGAAGAAGTTCACCGGAGATTCAGATCTCCCGCTGGAGATTCAGATCTCCCGCCGGAGACCGCAATCATGGTACAATTTCTGTTTCACTCCGTCATCTCGATGTCGTATTCAGAGTTCTTTTGTATGTTAGGTTTCTGTTTCACTGCTAGCATTCGATTTTGTTTTGTTTATAGGGTTTTGCTGTTGAACCTTGTTTCTTGTGTATGTATTGATGTATATATATTCTTCCATTTTCGTATTAATGTTAGGAACTTTTTGAAAGCAGTAGAAGGGTT
>BJCO01364256.1:0-13198 GCA_018326465.1 Flaveria floridana
CATATGTGGAATACATGCATTTATGCATATTAATATTAGCTGATGCATTGATGCACTTGAAGTTTATTGCGTGTTACGTCGAAGACTTAAGTGTTTGGGTACTAGTGTTACACCTAAAATAAAAACCGTAGTACATAAGCATTTATAAAATAACAAATATTAAAAGATACAATTATAATTGTGCTTAAAAGAAGCAAATAGTGTTTAATAAAACAAAAAGGATATGATAAAGGAAATACTAGAGTGTTAATGAAACCTGGTTCGACTTGGAGATTATCATTCATTGGAGGACAAGTTAAAAAAATACTTATTTAACTTGAGAAAATGATCTGTGAGTCATCCTTAAAAGGATATAATCAACAAATGGAGTAGTAGCATTTTAACTAATCAAGTTATTAAAAGGAAGCCGTGTGGAATAATAGATAAAGAAAAATAGATTATGTCTTATTTTGTAAAGAACTAGACTAGGAAAGTTTCTACTCTAACATGAGTTTATTTCCAAACACTTAACATTATAAATAGGGTTAATTGTACAAATTGTACAAATTGTACAAATTGTTCAAAGATTATAAACGTTCATGATATCATTACAACAATTATATCATTATAAATGTCAGACGACTTTGTGTCAACATGTTGCCCCTATGCCTTATCTAGTTTAAGTTCACTTCATACCCTCTAGAAACATTTTTCATGACTAATTAAGGACTAAATTTTCTACGACACCTTATGTGAAAACACCGTATTCTTGTATCCAACTGAAAGTAAGTTCCTATCTTCTACAGTCATTTCAACATCTAACTTTGCTACCATTTTCAAATCATCTACCACTTCTGCACAAAACTAACATCGGTAAATGCAAAACCGACCCATGAGTTCTCTATTCCAGTAGCCATGTTCATCCCTCAAGAAACCACCATAATCATTCTGGTTCATTTGCTAACTTCACTTGTGTTCACCTTGTATGAACCTATAAGCAAAACACCGGTTATTACACATAAAAAGTTTATCATTTCTTCACCCATCTATTAAAGCAAAACACAGGTTATTACACATAAAAAGTCAATCAGAATTAAAAATAGAAGAGCCCATATGTGGAAGGAGATTGTCAGTCGAAAGATGATTAAACAATAAGGATGAGCTATTTATTTTATGCATAATGTAAATATTGTTAAGCATTAGTGCACACTTGTAATACATGCATTAAAGTAATTAATCAACACATTTAGAAGTCCACTTATGCAAGTTGTTCATGAATCCACTTAACCGATAATTGCATTAATGCAATATAAATATGCATTCATGAATTCAAACAACAGACCAATTGATTGTAAAAAAAAGCCTGATGCACAACAAGTGTTAGCTTCTACAAAAAATTTAAACATTAAATAATAACAATGTTTAAAAAAGGTGAGCATTGTTCATCTAAAATACAACAAAATATATAAAGCAGGCACAAAATTAATGATAGGGAAGTTAGATGTCCATATGCATTTGTTCATATAAGAAAAAAGCAGTATACAAACAACAATCCTCCAATCCTAAGCATAATAAACTTTCAAAACATACTAATTTACATATCAAAACATAATGAAGTGCTATTTGAGAACTAAAATGTTATAAGCATCTCTAAAGGTCAAGTTGATGTGCAATTATATAAGAACTTAAATATCATCCTGCAAAAAAAGGATTAAGCAGAGTAAATAGACAACGAGTTTGCTGACCACAACATATTTTAAAATTATAACACTCTTTAGCTCCCACAGAATCATAAAAAAGCGTCAATTAGAAAAACCGATTAAAGAAGATGATGAACAACTTGATTAACTATTCAAGTGATAGATTATCTTGGTTAAAGACCCTACAAATCGTTGAAGGTAACAGCAAAGCCGCATACCTTTGGACTATTGTATTGGTCGCTAATTGATTGCATGCAAAATTGAGAGACTTGCCCTCACTCGTCTTCTTTGAATGAACTTGTCCCGATTTTTCACCTCAAAATTTGAATTGGTAATTATGATTTATGAACAGAAAGGTTAAGAAGGATTGGTTAAACGTGGCTCCACAAAATATAAGTTGCAGTTGTCAATTTTGAAAGGGTTTTCCATTTTTGCCCTTTTAGTCCGTTCATCCGTACATTGTTTATAATGGCAAATTACCATTTTAACTCTTTTATTTATAACCATAGATCTAAATAATCTATGGTGGGGATTAGTTCTTTTAGTTTTTTACAAAATTTTGGTTTTCAATTAAATGGATCCCTATATATATATGTAAGATTCATTTGTTAACCCTTGTTTATTGCGATAATTCGTTAACTCTAATGTAGCGAACACTTACACCAGTGTAACTAACTTTTACACCGCGTTACACCACTAGTGAAACAATTTTTCCTCAATTTTTAAATTTTTCATCCATTTTTAGAAAAGCTCCACCCTTTTTTAAAACCTTTTTAACTTTTTATATAATATTATTTATTAAACAAATTACATCATTAAATAGATCATTTAAATATCTTTAATTTGAGTATAGTCTTGCTATATTTAAAAGAAAAATTAACATTCGTTTTGAACCACTAGTTTTACTATAGTAACTCTAAGTTACAGTGGTGACGTGGCTTGCTGTGGACCACTAATTGAGTTAATCGGTTATCGCAATAAACAAAGATTAAAATTTGATCCCTATCATAAATATATATATATATACACACACACACATATATATATAGAGAGAGAGGGATTTTAGAGAGAAACCCCTTAGATATGCATTATAAGGTTAAATATAATTAAGGGTTAATATTTTATAAGAGTTCAAGACTTTTTAAAAACCATTTAGCTCCAAAATTACTTGGGGTAGTTTAAGAGCCTTAAATAAGGGTATTTACAGTTTAAGAAACAAATAAAAAAGCATATACGTCTAAAGAAGCTTGTATTCCTCACTAATCGATCATCTAAACCAAACAAACAAATTTAGTAAAATTTCAAACATAGAAAACTATTAATAGAATTTATAAAAGATGAGATGAGAACTAATATTTTGGTTCTCCCTAATCACCTAACTTATCAAAATTAGGCTAATTTCATATCTTAGCCTTTAACTTGATATCTTTCACATTTAAGACATTTAACTTTGTATCTTTTTGAACTTTTCTTAAGTTGAGTGGGTAGGAACTATAGTTTCCAACTTGTAAATAGTATTACGTTGATCCACATCCCTCGATAAACACATCCACTGAGACTTTGTGTCACGGTCATCTCTCACATTTCACCCTTTTTTACCAACTCATTATCACATTATTACCCTCATCCATCTTTCACCCTTTTTTTTCATTCTTTTTATAGTAATTTACTTTGCTTATAGTTTGATTTTGTTTCAATATTTGTAATAATTAGCTTTATACAAATCCAAATATACTATTTTGTTTATTATTATTATTTTTTTGACGTTATGATATAAGTTTTATTAAAAGCTTATTCGTTATCAGCCACACATGGTGCATAATGACTAATAAAATTTGAAACAAGCTCTAAACATAAAGAAATATCTTTTTTTTTTCAAAACAACTCAGTTTTTAATAAATTTTGTATCAGAATGTCAATAAAAAAAGGTAAACGAAACAAGGAAATTAGATCTATAAAAGAAATTAAATATACCAAATGATAGAAAAATAAATCTATCTATTATAATAAAATAAGGTTTTAGTTAGACACTTGGTACAATTCTAGAGCTTCTAATTCTAATTTTCCCGTCTATCTCACCTATTAAATAATTACATTAATTACAAATTATATTAGTTAATTTATTTTTAGATTAAATTTAGTTTTTTAATATTTAAGAAATAGTTCTTTTTATAGATGTAATATCTAAGGAAACATTTGTTATGATAAGAAATTTTTCTAAAACATCCAACTTTTTAAAAAAATATAAAATATTTAAAAATTAGTGTTTTTAAATAATAAATTTTTATAACCAAAATAACTAAAATTCAGAGTTATAATGAGATTTTTTTAGAAGCCACACTTTTTTGAAATGATTTGTTTTGAAACAAAATATTTGAATTTTTTTAATAAACAAAAAAATTATTTCATTACTTAACTATTACTTATAAGTAATTTCAATTTATCATATATCAAAATTTTATTTTATAGTTAACAAATTTTTATTATTAATTATTAATTATTTATTTATTCAACTCATGTAATACACGGGCTACTAACCTAGTTGTCTATATATTAAGTTAATCATTAAATAAAAAATTAACAAAAACAAATTGATCGACGAGAGAGAAAGGGAGAGCGGTGAATACCCCCTACACTTTTTCAAATAATGTGACATCACTAAGAACCTACACGATGTTGCCTTGGCTACCGCGGTCCATATGAGTTGGCCCATAATATGTGGCATGGTCATGAAACATGGTCTTATGGTCATATTTCATCTTGCACCACATTTTTTATTTTATTTCTTTTACTTTTCAATAAAGTACTAACATATAATTGGATTATGCTCTTATAATATGTGATATTTAACTCTAAATCTATACATTGTTTTATACAAAAGTTTGATATCACAATATAAATTTTATTGAAAATCATGTGATGTTAAAAACAAAGTATTTTTTTATTATTATTTCAAGACTAAAAGATACTTCATGATGTGAGGTGGCCAATAAAATTTAAAAGTGACTCACAAATAAAAAACTTACTATATTTTGAAACCAACTCGGTTTTTACTAAATTTTATATTACAATGTAGACAAGTAAACTTGATAAAACGGTGTATTTATTATTCAAAAAGGTTAAATATTGCAAATTAATTAAATTATATGTTAAGTTAATTACTGAATAAAAAATAAAAAAATTCAAATTTTTGTGACGGTTTTTTGAGTTTGTGTGGCATCACTGTGAGCGGGACGGTGTTGCACGAACCACGTTGTCCACGTCAACACCTCAACTTGATGTGACTCTCTCATAATAGTTGACCCAATTACGGACAGGATAATTTGACAACTTTAATATTTATTTTATTAATACTTTGTTCTAATATGTTTGGTATTAGCACGAAACAATACATTAGAAACAACAAAGATGAAGAATACGATACTAAGGCATATATACTAGATCTTTGAGAAGAGTAAATGTATAATATCTTAGGGGCCATATTTTTGTATTCAGCTTTTACCGATGACCAAGATGCTAGGTTTTGTTTCGTAGGCATTGTGATTGACAAAACAAGATATAATAACTAACTTTAGAACATGTAGTACCTAGGTGGTATCACTAGTAAAAAATATTGTATGCCGTGTAGTATTCAAAACTTAATTGTACGTGTTATTTACGTTCTTATGATTAGGCGACACTAATTCACTTAACGTTCTCAAAGAGTGACCCCATAAAATATAGGTCCATATCTTATTGTAGTCATGAGAGAGGTTAGCCTAATCAGAATCACGATAAAAGTCATAGTTAGCTAAGAAGAAACTAAGATAGGAGATTGCTCAAACAAGACCATAAAATCTATAATATTTGGAATATGTAACATAATAAGTGTGAGATCGGGCATGATATTAGCTTTAGAAGTTTTTATGTTTTAAAACATGCATGGTATTAAATAATACACGCCTCATACACTCATATAATTATAGAAGAATATAATTAATAACATGTTGAAATTGTTCAAACCTAAATTATCAAAATCGTAGATTTGTTAGAAGTATAATTTGAGTATTTAATATATCTAGTTGGTTATACAATTCAAAAGATAAACGAAGTATTACTAATTTCAAGTTTAAAGCACCAGTTATACAAGTAATAATTCACTTGGTTGCATGATTTCTTTTTATACATATTAATATAAGATCTATGAGGCAATTGCTAAAAAGTACATGTTACTCTATTTCCTTTCCTATCTAATAGAAAACGATCCAATGATATTGAACCGATCTTACCTAGGTTCGTAAGAAATGAAGTTAAGGTTGGGTTTTGAGTGATAAGAATACCAAGAAGTAACTTTTAGTCATATAAAATTGTAATAGTATACCCGTCTACATGATGGGAATATAAAGAAGAGAAGGAGGTGAGATGGCATCATGCATATGACAATAGAGGATGCAAATGACAGAATAATCGACATGGAGTCTAGTATCTCGGTTGTGAGAATGCAAGCAGTGGATTAGGTGATCAAGTTTAGTGGTTGAATAAAAAACAAAATTAATTTGAGGGACTTAATAACCTGCAACGCGTACAGGTAAGTAAGGTAATCTTATAGAGAATCAGTGGAAAGAGTAAAAATTTTTACCTAAGAAACCGAAACACAAAACAAAACTACAAAATAAAGCATATATTATTAGGTTTTCTTAAAAGTGCAGGTTTGATTAAACGGAGACAATTAAGAAAGCAATGATTTTGATTATAGGTTTAACACTTATGAGAACAAAGCAACCGCTTTTAATATTCAAGTTCAATAATTCACAGTTGGTTTCGTAAGAATTGATTGAGAATCACATAGACATGACTTTGTGAAATAGTTTGATTAATGTGATAATTAGGAAACAAACTTTTAATACTCGCTATTTCACACAATTACCAACTCATCTATGTAAGGAATTCACACATAAAACAAACTACTTATGATGCAAGAAACTGAATACGAATAAAAGCATATGAACATTTAAAAATAAACAAGTCTTTAACTTCAAACAAACTCAAAATTAGATTCTTGTGTCAAAAGAAAATAACTTAAAATATCAATTCAAACTAACCCTAGTGTTTCACTTACAAGAAATATCCTCCTGAGAGTGATTACAATCAAATTTGTTGCTCATTGGCATGATTGGATCTTCAATGGTTAAATGAACGTTGTTTGAGCTTGATCTGAGTGAATTCATGATGAAAAAGTCACATAAAATCATCCAAAATCATAGTATAAGATGTTAGGTTTGAAACCCTATAATTATATTTAAATAATGTTTGAAATCCTAAAATTTAGGAGCTGTTTGGTGGACAATGCATAGTGCGGGTGGGAGGGAGCATAATGCGTTGGGTCCTCTTGAAGTTCAGTTTCTCTTATGTAGGTCTATTCACGAAACCGAGCCGAACTGAGCGGACCTTTGCTCGTAGTTGGCTCGTTTCCAAACCGAACTGAGCCGATCAGCTCGTTTACAATCGAGCGAAAAATCGAACGAGCATTTTTCGAGCGTTAAATTTTCGAGCGAACGTCGAGCGAGTGCAAGCGAGCGGTTTAATAACTTAAAAATCAGCCATTTCATTACATAATACTTTCATGGATGACAACACGTTGTAGCTTACGATGAAGCTAGCTAAGTCTGTAGCCGATAATGCGGAGAACATATTGCAGATAATGGTGATGAGAGAGCGGGAGATGATTGAAAAAATATCTTTTAACGGCTTAGGATTTCACCTTTTTATTAAGTGTAGAATTCTTTATTAGGTTGATTGATCAAGTATGCATAAATATAATTATATATTTGTATATAATGGATCAAATCTACTAGAGCACTGCATATAAACTATATATACATATTAATTTGATCCGAACCGAACCGAGCGGACCTTTGCTGGTGCTTGGCTCGTTTACAAACCGATCCGAGCCGATATGCTCGTTTACAATCGAGCAAAAATTCGAACGAGTATTTTTCAAGCAAATTCCGAACGAACGTCGAGCGAGCGTCGAGCGTTGAGCGGTTTGAAAAGCCCTACTCTTATGCACTGCGCTGGGTAATTTGTTGGTATCAGAGCACTATGCGCCGATAACAGATCACAATGCAGCGAGTCTTCATTTTTGTAATTCGGCTGCTCATACCACCAATATTGTCCGTTTTGCCCATGAAGAGCTCACGGAATTATTTTTGGTTGACCAGGTGAAAGCTTCCCAGGGAGACAACCAATTTCTGGATTACTGTCACCTAAGCACGCTTAACTGTGAAGTTAACTTCTCATCCATACCAATACACCAAAAAACGTTAGTGATATTAGAAACCAGACACTCCTTATAAACCAGTAGTCTCTTCTGTCCACGTCCGATATATGATTTATGTAGGGTGTCACAATTTTAAGCTTTTACTCTTGATCTTTCGTGCATACATTAAGATGTCCAAGCTATAACCTTTAAGCTTTAAACACCTACGATACAATCATATCTCAAGTAATATTATTCCATATTAATAAACATTTAAGGATATGAAATTAACCATGTTAAGCACTAAACAAACAACACCCAATCAATAGAGATGTTCAAACACGAATATCTGAAAAGTTCAGATAGTGAATTTCAATAGACAAATTCGAATTAAAAAGTACGGATAACCAAAATTTTGGATCCGGGTAGCCAAAAATATCCGAACCAAAATTTTGGATTCGAATATTCAAAAATATCCGAATCCTAAAATATATGTATTAGCTAATAGTATTTATGAAAACTTAATAATTTCTATTAAAAATTTTGGATATTAGATTTTTTTAACATATATTCTAATTTCTAGTTAATATTTATTATTTAACAGTTTTATAAAAATATTTATTCAGAATCCGAATATCCGAAAGTTTTTAAAAGTAATATCCCCATCCATATCCGATATTTCAAGTTCAGATTTCAAATGTTTTGGATTTGATTTTAAATTTTAATTTTTTTTACACATAGTTAATTGGATAGGTGTAGTACTAAATAATATTTTAAGCTATGATGTTTTCATAGTACCGAACCACCAAAGCCCCTCAACTCGAACATACAAAAACCCTTGTTTCTGTCGCACAATTTCACTCTCTTCCATCAATGGCTTCCTATCACCTGCATCCATCAACAATCTTTACCATCTCCCCAAAGAAACCCGATTTCCGACCCTCAAACAACCAAATCACTCTCTCATCCCTCCAATTCAATCCAACCCATTTCATTTCAAAACCAAATTTCACAAACAAAACCTCACCGCATATCAATTTCCGCCTAAACCCTTGTTCTACATCATCAAAATCTTCACCATCATCGTCAACAGCAAATGGGTTTCTCGAAAACCTCGAAAAAGATGAAGCTTTACCGTCGATTGAAGTGTCCCCAGTGAAATTCATCTTTTGGGTATGTTTGTGGGCATCCGTTTCCGTAGCTTTATTTGCATTTTCTCCTGCGGATGCTAAAGCTCAACAAGCACACGATACTGTGCAGTCCATTAAAGCTTCGAGCTTTGGGCTGAAAGTTGCTAATTTCTTGAGGGGGTCGGGTTGGCCCGATGGAGCTGTGGTGTTTGCGTTGGCTACACTACCTGTGATTGAACTTCGTGGTGCTATTCCTGTTGGGTATTGGTTGCAACTCAGCCCTTCTCTTCTCACTCTTTTATCTGTTCTTGGGTTAGTCCACTTTGCCAATATCATGTTTCATTAATTCTGCTGTTGATTATAGTTAAAGTTGTCCGTGATTCTTGATTCTTGTTATGAATGGTCATATGTCTGTTGTGGGGTTAAATCTTTTAGGTTTTTTAATCATGTTTCTTGATTAATTTGGTGCTGTTATCAATCTTGCTTCTGATATTAGTTATAAGTTAGGACTTTTGTGTCAAGAGTAGAAATAAATTGTTGTTTGCAGGATGAAAGTAAGACCAGGCCACTAGTTTGCTAGTTTACTTTCTGTTGTGTTCATTATGGTGGTATTTTTGTGTTTCTTGATGAAGTTTGATGGGTCAAACAATCTTGCTAACTGAAATTGGAGTTAACTTATAGCTTGTGTATTGTTAAGTGGCTAAAAAGAACTAGAGATGCCAAATGTGTTTCTACTTTTGGAATAAGGTCGTTCTCCTAATTTTGGAGTGGTGTAAAGGCATGTATGTTTCAACACCAAAAGAGATCAGGCAAAGGTTTGAAGTTGGTTTAGTTTTGATTTCTTTTTTGCTTGCAATTATGGTGTATACACCGGTCTCAGCCTGCTCGTTTTGCCAATCATAATTATCATCATTTAGAACAATCAAGAAAACCTGAAAGGCTGAAACCAATAATATTTATAGACAATCAAAACCCAACAAACATTACATTCACCCTGTTTTCTTACATATGCTATAAAAGAGGACCCGACTCACGAATGAGCTATAACTCATCAAGTGCCTTCAATCAAGATCACCTTAAGAAAAGATGATTCTGTAATCCTTTTTTTGCTCCCAACTTAGCTTAATATTAGTAAATACATAGGCGATTTTGTGAACTTTAACCTTAATTTGCACATAATCATGTGTTCAGCTTTCTTGAGGATGGCTGGTGTATTTATTACTAAACAGAACAATGCCATGAGCTTCAACCTTGAAAAAAATTTATCAAAGTACCTTGTGTAATTAGAACAATTATACAATTCTTAACTCAATGCCTTCTGAGTGAACCTTCCTTCAAAAGTTGTGTGTATGTATTAAACCCTCTTACCAGATTTCAGTGCCAAATTAATTTACTCATATAAAGAATCTGAATTTACGTGTTCCATAGCACAAGAAGCTATATCTATTTTAAAACTTCTAAAGATATTTCCGTGAATACTGAATACACATTAAGATCATCATTGTTCCTTTGAATCCAAAATCCATGTTAGATTAGTTGGTTTCCGTCTTCTCAAAGACGATGATATAAACAATGACTGATGATGTAGAAATCTCATATATGTTTAGTGTGCAAACACCTCATGTATGTTAAATAGATAGAATAATGAAAACCACGTAAGGTTGGTCCATTACTTATAGTAGTACAATGAGGACCATTACACGCGAAACCTAATTAAATCTTAACTCCTATTATGATAAAGTTAATCATAATAAATATTATCTACATGATAAATCATAACCAATAGATGTTCCATCTAATACTTAACTATTATGTTTTATCAACTACATAAACAACGCAAGAGCACATAATACGTTTTAGTTTTGGTCAATAATTCTACATGTTATCAACCAGGAGCTAACGATATAACATACTTTTTGTCACAAAAACTTTTTGCAGGAACATGGTACCCGTACCATTAATCATACTATACTTGAAACCACTTGCAACATTACTGGCTGGGACCAACAAGCCAGCAGCAGCACGGTTCCTAGATCTATTGTTTGAGAAGGCAAAACGAAAAGCGGATCCCATCGAAGAGTTTCAATGGCTTGGTCTAATGTTGTTTGTAGCAGTACCATGCCCAGGGACTGGCGCGTGGACTGGAGCCATTATAGCTTCAATTCTTGATATGCCATTCTGGTCAGCTGTATCCGCAAACTTTTTTGGGGTTGTATTGGCTGGGCTTTTGGTCAACATGTTGGTTAACATCGGGCTCAAGTATGCTATTATTGCTTGTATTGTAATGTTCGTTGCATCGGGGTTCATGTGGAGCGTACTTCGAGTTCTGAAACAACGTTTGAGCCCTTCGACATAATGTTGATATTGGAATGTACCGGCTTATAACAAAATAAACTTGACCCTAATTCGATTCTTTGATTGCAGGTTGCGTCTTTATTAGTTGCATCATTGGTAAACTATTGAATATATTGTACAACACATCAATGCACCATGGTGAAACGCAACCAATTCTGACGACGGAAAACAAATCTTTATATGGGTCTTGCTCGAGTTAAACAATTCAACCCGTTAACTCGACACAATTTACAATTCTTTCAACTAACGCATGTGGCAGTCTTGAATGGTTGTGTGGTTTATAATCCACACTATTAACTATTGGCCGATAAAATCCATACTATTAGTTTGGCCGTTAACATTTTTAACTTTCACTTTTATTATCAACAACAGTTCCAATGACATAATTTTCAATTTTTTACATTTGGTCTGAACTCGATTCGGTTCGTAACAATAATTATGAACGAAATGAAGAAACATACAAGCTACATTGAGACTAAAATAGATGCAAATCGAGTGTAAATTTTTGAAAATTATATCACTGGTACTGTTGTTGGTTATAAAAGTGAAAGTTGGGAGTGTTACCGGTCAAACTAATAGTATGGATTATTATCAGCCAATAGGTAATAGTTTGAATTATTAAAATCTAATTTACCTTATTATTATATTAAGGGGTATATTTATCATTTTATATTCACTTAACAGAAGTTGATGTCAAATAACAATCGTGTTACAGTTTGGTAAACAGTTAGTAACAATGATATAATTTTTATTGGGACCAATTTTGCAATATGAGCATACCACATGAACTAATTATGTAATTAACTCTAATTTATATAAACAATACAACATAGAAAATTTTAAATCTGAACGTACATAAAAGATCGAACTAAAGCATTCATAATTTTACTAGCATGGAATCATTTATGTACACTACTAACTCGATCCCAAAGACATAAACATACATGTGTGTGCAATGTAAAACTTTCCTATCACTGTAAGTGATATACTTCCCTTACATTTAAATTTTAAACTATGTAATTGTAGATATATATTAGTTTAGAATCATTTGAGAACTCATAAATATATTCAGAACCGCAAGAAGTCATATCAACATGTTGTAAGAACATCGTTCACAAAATGACATAAACATTTTATTAATAAAGTACTTTGATTACAATATAAAAAAGAAAACAATCATACAGATTACAATAAGCAATAAAAAACAGTATGATCAAACAAAGTGAAATGAACTGAGGCTGAGAATTTCTGTTAAACAGAGGTCCCTTAAAACAGATTTCGGGCCACCCAGGTGAATCCCATCTGTCTCCCAGGGTACAACAGCCGGAGCAGAAGTACTGCCGGATCTAGCCTAGCACCCGAAACAGCTACCTGAAACGAGAGTACGAAGTTGCGAAAAAGCTGAAAATTCTTCTTGTTGTGTGTTGTGGAACATGTAATCAGCAAACCTGCACAATGCACAAGCTCTGGTATATAGGTTGTGAATTCTCAGGCAGTTAGGAACTGAAGCACCCCAGTTATTACTGAGTTATTAAAGGGGACGTGAACAGACTGTCTATTACGAATGCGAACAGACTATCTGTTACGCCACAGGAAGTGGAAGTCCAGCAGTCAGTCGACACTTCAAAAATACTTAGGCGGCCCTCAAGCGGCTCGCGGCGCAGCGAAGCGCGCCATCAGCGAAGCGCGCCATCAGCGAAGCGCGCCATCAGCGAAGCGCGCCATCAGCGAAGCGCGCCATCAGCGAAGCGCGCCATCAGCGAAGCGCGCCATCAGCGAAGCGCGCCATCAGCGAA
>BJCO01364257.1:0-15670 GCA_018326465.1 Flaveria floridana
TATATATATATATATATATATATATATATATATATATATGTGTGTGTGTGTGTGTGTGTGTGTATGTATAAAATGAATAACGTGTTATGACGACACCCGACACAAAGGAGACTTGTGTCGTGTTTAGTCAATAACCACGACAACATAGCCAAAAGTATTAACATTGTAATAGAATTCCCACAACCCGGTAACAAGTATTCAAAAGTAAGATAATATGCAATTAGACCAACAATGTCAAAGTAATGTATAGTCTCAAAACTGCATCCTAGAGTCTCCACTAAGGCAGCACTCCTAGAATCTTCAGTTATTGGTATCACCTGAAAAGATATGCTCAAAATGGTCAACATAATTGTTGGTGAGTTCGCATGTTTAATAGTAAATAAATTGATGCTGTATAATAGTTTTGCGGAACATAGTAAATACAATTATAAGTAAGCAAAATCACATGACAACATGAGCATCACAACTAATCCTACGACGTACACAAAGATATTATCGGAGTATATTCACCCTAGGGCCCGTTCCTGGCCGTCGTCGGTAATTAACTAGTATACCGACATACAAGGGTGGGGGTGTCAACCCAATAGTACTATCAATACCAATCCGTCGGTTCCAACACCGGAATTAAATAGTTGTGAATCAAGTACCACACAGCAAACTCATGCATGTATCAGATAAAGACTTACAAAACAGTAACACGATAATCCCAAGAATATGAGTTGTGCAGCATGAAAAGGGTGAGCATACTTTTCCCCAAAGTTGTAAATAATTGAAGTAATAAGTTAAAATGAAAAGGGTTCACGAAACTCACTTGTTTCATAGTAGGAGTAGATGAACAAAGGTTCAAGAGAATGAAGAAACAATCATTCAAACACCTATTATTAATTATTATTAAGTATTAAAGATAAGCTTAAAGAGAATAGATGCGTTTAGTCGGTTTGGGTTGGATCGGTCACGCGACACACAGACATACAAGCAGGCATAAGTATCAGATTTTATATAGATTCATGTCATAAGAATCGTCACCATTGATAATGATATTAGTATTAAGGATTTCATTGTTACCAGAGGAGCGTACGCAGTATGACAAAATGATCATGTCGATAAAAGTAATAAGGATAATAGTAGTTACTAATGTTAGTCTTGGTAATCGTAAAAATGATAATATTGATTATATTTGTGATAATATTAGTAATAATCATAATGTTAGTATTAATAATATCATTAGTAATGCTAACTGTATCAATGTTACTTTAACATCACACGACCTACACACACTACACACAAGAATGCATTCACTCACCTACACCCTTCAGTCGCACGACTCAACATCCATTCGCACGAATTAACCTTCATTCGTATGAATCAACCTTCATTCGTACGAATCAACCTTCATTCGTACGAATCAACCTTCATTCGTACGAATCGCCATTCAGTCGTACAACACAGCATTCATTCGCACACACATATCCAGTCGTACACACACATTCGCACACATACTTCCAATCGCACGTCACCATTCATTCGCGCGCACACACTCAATTCGCACGACTCGGCATTCATTCGTACACAACTATAATCATTCGTGCGATACACAGTTCATTCGTGCGAAATAGCCCATTCGCACAACACACACTCAGTTGCATGAAGGCAAGCACACAGACGCAGACACAGAACACAGGGGTGTCGGAGTGCACACAGCAGCCTTCGGCTGCTGTGACCACTCGAGTTGCGCCATAACACACTCAGAAATCGATTTCCCAACATATTTAAGCAATTGATGCACACAAAAACCCTTGACCTCACTCGCACACTCAGAATACCCAAACACCCGAAACCGACGCATAGAGGACGAAGTAAGATGAGATGAGGAACGACGGTGGTCGTCTACCTGCGAAATGTCGAATGGGAATGACCGACGGCAGCGATTTGCCGGAGAAACAGAGGAAAATAGTCGGAGACAGAGGGGGCGAATGGCGATGGTAGGGTTTTGGATAAGGAGAAAGCGGCTGTGGTATGGGTATTTATACCCATTTCAAGATTGGGAAATTGCATTTTCAGTCCCTGAACTTCTAAGACAATTAATCTCTTAAGTTAGGTTAATTACAATTGGGACCCTGAACTTTGTTAATTATATTAATAATAGGAGTATTAATAGTATGATTTTACAATATTAATGACAATAATAATATTACTAATAATAATACTAATAATAACTTTAATCATAGTAATAACATTAATAATATTAATTATGATAATAATAGTAATGATAACAATACTAATAACACTACTAATAATAGTTTTAATAATAATACCAACAATGATAATAATAATAATAATAATAATAATAATAATAATAATAATAATAATAATAATAATAATAATAATAATAATAATTTATGACTTTAATAATTATAATGATAATAATAATAGTATTCATAATAATAATAATGGTAATGGTATTAATAATAATGTTAGCAATATTAATAATAAAATAATTTCTACGTGCTATTATTTTCTTAAATACTTAGGAAAGGAGGGAAAATATTGGGGTATGATCTTATAAGGTTTTTAATACTTAGGTATTTATGCACAATTAAATAACGCGCATAACTAATGAAGCAAAGATTTGAAATTAAGGCAAATTGATTGTGAAACCTTATTGAATATTCAAGAAGGGCTAACGATACTACGTTAATTGACGGAGTTTTCGGTGACGGATGTCACACAAGCCCTAGTAATATAGTTAATGTTTGTGCATCTTTTAACATAGGATTTTTGAAACATAATTTGATGTTAGAAACAAAGGTATCTAGTTCATTTCTAACATACTATTAATTTCACAAAAGCATAACACTTACTGTAGATTTCTCAGACTAATAACAAGGAACCTGTAAATGATAAAAAATCTAAAGTGATATGATTTCTGATAACCATTTCTAGTTCACTAGACATGAATTTATTATGAAGACTGATTTCACGAATAAAAGTTAGTTCAAACATTTTTCACACCTTGTATGAAGTTCATAAATAAAAATCATAAATTTATAACTTTCCTTCAAATGTAGATGATGCCCATAAAAACTTTACCCAAATTACCATATCATTAACATAACTTAAACCATACTATTAGTTCACAAATTACATAAGGTTCACCCAATTAGGATAACAATTAAGGTCCTCTGTGTTCTCACCGGTTACCCTAAAAGTGTGCACCCATGCCTTGTATTTATAGGCTGTGGGATTTACTTTTTAGGGCAACAGCTATCTTTCTTATCATGGTAAGAAAGTTACTCAAAGAATGTTCTTGATGTGATGATTTCTGACAAAAGTGAAGTCATCCGTAGATGTTGACTTTATGACTTCACTTCATTGAGATTGACTTGTTGTCTTGATGTGACTTCCTTGGTTGTAGTACATGCAAGTTTATTGTTCTTCCATAGGACTTTAGCTTTTCATAGGACTTTAGCATTCCGTAGGAGTTGGTCTTTCGTAGGAGTTGGCTTTCCGTAGGAGTTGGTCTTGGAACTTCATCCTCAGCAAGTTGTTCTTCCGCAGGAGATCCACGGATGCATAATTGTGTTTGAGTCAGAATATGTACGGAAGTACATTCTGTTCATCCGTAGATAGTTCTTACACTTGGTCAATTTCCAACATTGATGAAGTATGATGTTTTCCTGCAAGCACACATATAAATCAACATATAATTATTTGGGTTAACCAATATATAGATTGCAAACAAAAAGATAAATATGTACAAGAGTTTATTATAAGAGATTATTAAAGTTCTAAGCCTATACATTGAATCTAGACCTATCCAATCTAGACTTAACAGAAGCTTCAAAGACAAAGTCTTCTGAAGCCAAAGACTGATTTCTTCTGAAGACAGAGAAGACATGCTTTTTCTGATTCACAATTTCATAAAAGTTGAACAACTTTTCACTACCACTTCTGATAGACTCATAACCTTATATGAGTTGGTAAAAGTCCATACTTTTGTCAAACTGTAGATTAAGGTCTTTTATCTGTAACTTTTTACTTTTATACTTTTTTCCTTTTTGTAATAGATAAGGATGTGCGCTATGGTATGTCATACTCATAAATCAAAAGAAAATCTACCTTTTGACTCTACATTGATCATGTTGTATAAAGTATGGCTGGTTATAAGATGTAGTATAAAGTATCTCAAGTACTTGTAGTTAGACATACGCTTTGTAACATTTGTAAGAACTTGAGAGCAATATACACTATTCTTGAAAACCGTATTTGAGTGTTCTTGTTCTGTCTTTTACTTGTGTTCTTAGCATCATCATAAGTCGGTTCCCTATTTGACTTCTTAAATGTTCTAAGTCTCTTCTTATTATGAAATTGTTACGTTGACCCCCTTCACTGGTACTATAATTGGTATCAGAGCTCTTTAGACTCTTGATTGTAAGATCTTACCATCTTAAATCCCTTTAGTTTCACAAAACACTTAACAACTCAAATGGCAGCTCTTACCAAGACTGATATAGAAACCAATGCCATGACCAAATCTCCACTGATCACTCTTGATGACTTTGATACTTGGTGCCAAAGAATGGAAGGCTTCATCAAGTCTCGGGAGAATAGTATGTGGGGATCTATTATCTCAGGACCTCATGTTCCAAGCACCACTTCAGTTGCTGCTAGTGGTGGTTTGATTCCAAAGGTAGCGGTTGACTACTCAGAGGAAGACTGGAAGAAAATTGATGTAAATCAGAAGGCCATGACCGTTCTTCAAACTGCTCTTTCTAACTCTATCTACAAAGTCATCAATAAAGGTAAAACAACAAAGCAACTCTGGGATGCACTTAAGTTTATGTATGAGGGGTCTGAGGAAGCAAGGATAACAAGAAAGTTTTAATAAAGAAGCAGTTTGAGAACTTCACGCACAAGACCAGTGAAAACATGTCTCAAGAATACTTCAGGTATGTTGAGATTATGGATACTCTAATAGATGTTGGAGTAAAACTTGAGAATAGGGACATTGTGAGGAAGTCCGTATTCTCTCTTCATAGACAATTTACTCACTACTATGTGGCCATTAAGAGAACTCAAAACCTCTCATCCCTTACTCTTACAATGTTATATGGTATCCTTAGTGGCTACCAGATGGAGATGAACATACAAAATCCATCAAGCAGCTCTTGCAAGAATCAGTAGAGTTCAGCCCTTCATGTGGTTGAATGGGATTGTAGAGAACCACAACATAATCTTATCTATGACCCTAACAACTAAGGGTCCTTTCATCACCTTCCAAGAGACACCAAGGGAGAGCTACATCTAAAGAAACTCATTCCAAGAGACAAGCTCTACTCAGGCCTTTGTGTCTGCTAATGAAAGTTATGGAAACTTTCTCTTCACTCTTAAAGACTTGGATTGTATCCATCCAGATGATCTGGAGTACGTGGAGATAGTCTAAGAAATGGCTCTTCTTACACATAGAGCCAAGAAGTTCTATAAGAGAACTAGAAGAAAGTTTCCCAGCAACGCAACCAATGGAAAGTTTGGACTGGATAAAAGCAACGTGAAGTGTTACAACTTTAACTAAATGGGACATTTTTCTAGAGAGTGCAAGGCACCATAGAAAAATGGTGGCCAAGCACAAACCAGACCAAACTACACTGAGGGTGCTCTCAGACCTAAGAAGCCAAGCCAACCAAAACAACAAGCTGCTATTGTTGTTGAAGAGGGAGGCTTTGAGTAAAGCTTTTAGGTAGAAGATGTTTCTCCCAACCAAGCACTGATGGCTAACCATGAAGAAGCCAAGGTATTAGAACATCTTTGTACTCCTGAATGCGTTGCTAAAGTAAATTGATAAAGGTCCTGCAACTTGGAAATAAGATCTAACATTGAGTCCTTAAGTATATTAAAAGCTGATTTTGAAAGAGCTAAAAATGATTAAAAACTTAAAATAGAATATTTAGAGAGAAATCTATTACAACTCTTAAGCATGAGCATACAAATTATAGGAATCAAATTAAAGATCTCCTTACCAAGTTAACTGAATGTCTGGCTAAGCTTGTGATCAGCAAAGCCAGGACAGAAATATATGTTTTTGAAGTAGAGACCTTCAAGAACATTATATCCTCATCCATGCATGCACGAATTTGTTATCAAAACAAGTAGGGACTGGTGTCTACTGAGATAGCTCCTCCACTCACACACACTACTATCTGTAAGACCCTCAAGTGTGGAACTTGTCAAGATGAGCTTCCCCTTATAGACCCCATTCAAGAAAAGGATGAAAATAAAGAGGAGATAGTGAAGGATGGATCTGATATGAGTAAAGACGAACATCCTAACAAGGGTTACTGTGCTCCTGAGAAGAGGAAAGAACCAAGGATGACTAAGTCTACAAGGAAGAACTTAATCATGGCAGCTAAGAGAAAGTCAAAGAAAGTCCAAGAGATCAAGACCACTTTTAACTCTAAGCAGAAACAAGTATTTTTCTCTACTAGATTTGAGGTGGTGAAGACTGAAGACTCAATGATGGACTCTAGTACCAGGAGTCTTAGTTCAAGTCCAACTTATCCTGGTCTAGATAAGAAGGCTGATCAAATGTGCACCACTACTGCACAGCCTGAACCATCTAGTTCCAAAAGCAAGCCTCACCCTAAAAAGCCTGTTGCATCATCTGTGAAGATGAATATGGAAGTGGAAGAGATCAAGATCAGCCTCCTACTCAAAAGAAAACTCTAAGAACTATGCAAACTGAGTGCATCATATGTTGTAGTACTTCTCATTTTGCTAAGGATTGCATCTACAATTCTAAAAGCATCGTCCACAGGATCAAAAGGAAAACTTCCAAGAATGAGAAGAAGATAGGTTTGGAAGGAAAATCTCTTCCTTTCGGAAGCTCCAAAGTAAAGAAGAAAATAATCAAAAACTTACATTCAGAAGAAAAGTTGATCTCGAAAGAAAGGAATGCTTCTGAATTACTTAAGTCTGCTCAAGTGGTCGTAAAAACATCCAAAGGTTCAGTTTCCAAAACTTCTGAAGTTATCAAAACTTCCAAAGTATTGAAGGTCAAGTCTAGTCTTCCAAAGATGGCGTGGAAGATAAAAAAGATCATATGACTAAATGTTCTTCATTAACAACAACAACAAATTATCATCAGAGCTTGCATATAGGATTAATTACTATTGCATTATCTTCAGTTCACTTTGTCAAGCCCAGGACCAACAAGACTTGGGTTTCCTAATGTAACTAACCATTTCTCTTTATGCAGGAAGAAGTAAAGACCAAAGGAAATGTATGGATCATCAATAGTGGCTATTCTAGGTACATATATGCAATGGATCTTTGCTTCAAGCTTTGCTATAAAGTATTTTAATGTCTTGTAACTTATTTCTTATGCATTGTAACTCTTGTAAGAGAACTTGAGATTAATATACATCATCCTTGAAAACCTTATATGTATTGTTCTTAAGTTCTGTCTCTTTACTTACTTGTGTTCTTTGCATCTTAACTCTTAAACTACGGTTCCCTATTTGATTTGTTAAGTGCTCTAACACTATCCTCATTATGAGACTGATCGTATTAACCATCTTTTAACCGGTCCTGCAATTGGTATCAGAGCATTCCAGGATCTTGATTGTAAGATCTCACCATTTTAAATCTCCTCAGTTAACATCTCAAATGGCAGCATCCAAGGCTGATATGGAAACCGGTACCATGGTAAAGTCCCAACTGATCACTCCTGATGATTTTGATACTTGGTGCCTAAGAATGGAAGGCTTCATCAAGTCAAAGGATAGTAGGATATGAGAGTCTGTTACTAAAGGACCTTACATTCCATGCACCTCTTCAACTGCTGCTGGAGGTGGCATGATTCCAAAGGAGGTGGATGACTATTCTCAAGAAGATAGAAAAGGAATAGATATGGATCAGGAAACCAAGACTGCCCTCCAAACTGCTATTCCAAATGCCATCTATAGAGGCTTCAAGAAGTGCAAAACTGCCAAGCAGCTCTGCGATGCACTGAAGCTGATATAGGTTATTCTGATGCAAAAGAAAACAAGAAGGATCTTATGAAGCAACAGTTTGAGAATTTCACCTTCAAAGCAGGTGAAACCATGACTCAACAATACTTAAGGTATATTGAGATTATGGATACTCTGATGGATGTTGGAGTAAAATTAGAGAATAGGGATATTATGAGAAAGTTCATGTCCTCTCTTCCTAGATAATAGACACACTATTGTATGGTCATTAAGAGGACTAAAAATCTCAAGACCCTCACTCTCACTAAGTTTTATGGCATACTCAGTGGTTACCAGATGGAGATGAACATGTAAAATCCATCTGGCAACTCTAACAGTCAACAGAGTTTTGCCCTTCATATGGTTGAAAGGGATTGTAGAGAACCACAACACCATTTCATCTCTTATCCTGACAACTCACCCAAGGGACCTTTCATAACCTTCCCTTAGACACCAAAGGAGAGCTACATCCAAGGAGCCCATTCCAAGAGACAAACTCATCTCATGTCTTTGTGTCATATGATGAAAGCACAGGCAACTTTCTCTTTACCTTTGAACACTTGGACTGCATCCATCAAGATGACCTGGAGTACATGAAGATAGTTCAACAAATGACTCTTCTCACTCACAGAGCCAAGAAGTTCTGTAAGAGGACAGGGAGAAAGTTTCCTACTAATGTATCCAATGGAAAGTTTGGGCTAGATAAAAGCAAAGTGAAGTGTTACAGCTGTAACAAAATGGGACACTTTACTAGGGAGTGCAAGGCACCCAGGACAAATGGTGGCCAAGCATAACCCAAACCAAACTACACTAAGGGAGCTTCACACACTGAGAAGCCCAAGCAGCAAGCTGCAGTTGCTGTTAAAGAAGAAGGTTTTGATTGGAGCTTCCAGATAGAAGATGTGTCTCCAAACAAAGCACTGATGGCAGATCTAGATGAAACCAAGGTATTGGAACATCTTTGTACCCTAGAATGCATTACTAAAGTAAATAGATACAGGTCCTATAACTTAGAAATGAGATCTGATCTTGAGTCTTTGAATATATTAAATCTTATTTCAAAAGAGCTGAAAATGAGTATAAGTTAAAAATAGAATACTTAAAGAAAACCAATTTAACTCTTAAACATGAGCATACCAACTATAGGACTCAAATCAAAGATCTCATTACTAAGTTAACTAAGTGTCAAGCTGAGCTAGTGATCAGCAAAGCCAAGGCGGAGAAGCATATTCTTGAAGAAGAGACCTTTAAGAACATCATATCCTCATCCTTACATTCCAAAGTGTGTTATCAGAACAATTAGGGACTAGGATCTACTGAGATAGCTCCTCCACACACTCTGTTGTCTGTAAGATGTCCAAGGCGTGGAACTAGTCAAGATGAGCTGTCATCTATAGATCCTAGTGATGAAGAGGATGAAGAGGAGGTAGTGAAGGACGGATCTAGAAAGAGTGAGGAAGATCATCCTAACAAGGGCCACTACACTCCTGAAGAGAGGAAGAAATCAGGGATGACTAAGTCAAAGAGGAAGAACTTGATCCGAGCAGCAAAGAGAATATCAAAGAGAGCTTAGTGGATTAAGGCCACTTTCAACTCCAAGCAGAAACAAGTCTTTATCTCTGCCGGTTTTGAAGTGGTAAAGACTGAGGACACAACTTTGAACTCTAGTATCAAGAGTTCAAGTACATGTTCAACTCATCCCTGTGAAGGAATGAAGACTGATCAACTGTGTATCACTGCTACACAGCATGTACCATCCACCTTCAAAGGCAAGCTTCACCTTAGGAGGCCTACCACAACATCTTCAAAGATGGGGATGGAGATGGAGAGTGATCAAACTCGGTATTCTATTCACAAGAAGACTATTAGAAGAAAGCAATTTGACTGCATTATGTGTGGCCGTACTTCTCATCTGGCTAAGGATTGCATCTACAATTCTAAAAGTACTGTCAACATAACAAATAAGAAGACTTCTAAGAAGAACAAGAAGAAGAAAGCTTCGGAAGAAATCAATGTTTCTTTCAAAAGCTCTAAAATGAAAATGAAGACAAGTGAAAATTTTCCTTCGGAAGAAAATTTGGTCTCTAAAGAAAGGAATGCATCCGAAGCACTGAAGCTTGCTGCAGTGAAAGCAGGATCTTCCGAAGGGTCAGTTTCCAAAAATTTTGAAGTTATAAAAATTTTTGAAGATTTGAAGGTCAAGTCTAATCTTCCAAAGATGGTGTGGAAGATAAAGGAAGACCATGAGACTGAAAATTCTTTATTTATAACAGCAAGTGATCCCCATAGTCTTAGTATAGGATCAATTAATGTTGCATTATCTTCGGTTCATTTTGAAGAGCCCAAGACCAATAAGGCTTGGGTTTCCAAATGTAACTAATTCTCTGCTTATTGTGCAAGAACAGCTGAAGACCAAAAGAAATGTATGGATCATTGATACTGGCTATTCCAGGCACATGACAGGCAATGGCTCCTTGCTTTAGAATTTTGAGAAAATTGATGGAGGACCAGTTGCTTTTGGAGAAGATGTTGGTGGTTACATTATTAGAAGGGGCGGGGTCATAAATGGTAAGCTCAGTATTGAGAAGGTAAACTTTGTTAAGGAGCTTGGGTACAATTTATTAAGTGTATCCCAATTTTGTGACCAGATACGTAACATGCTCTTTACTGAGCATGAGTGCATTGTTCTTAGGCCCCGGGTGGTCATTCCTCAAGAGCATATCCTGCTTAGAGCACCCCAGAAAAGGAACATGTACAAGATGAATTTGTAGGAAACATCCCCCTAAGGAGAAGTTCCTTGCTTTCTATTAAGGCCAATAGTGATGAGTCTTTCCTTTGGAATTAAAGGATGTGCCATGTAAACTTGAAGAACATGAATAAACTTATTAAGAATGATTTGGTAACTGGAATGCCGAAGAAAGAGTTTATAAGTTACGATCACTGTGTTGCATGCCTGAAAGGGAAACAACACTTGGTGATCACAGATGATTTCACAAAATTCACTTGGGTTTTCTTCATTAGAACTGAGGATGAAACTCCTGAGATCTTGAAGAATTTCATTTTGAAAGTTAAGAATCAAATTGATCACAAGGTCAAGACCATAAGATATGATCAAGGAACTGAATTCAAGAACCAAATCCTTGACATATTTTATGATGAAAAGGGTATTACAAGACAATATAGTGCTCCTAGGACTCCTCAGCAAAACGGAGTTGCTGAGAGAAGAAACATGACACTTATTGAAGTTGCAAGAACCATGTTGTCTGACTCTAAACTACATATTACCTTCTGGGCAGAGGCAGTCAATACTACCTGCTATGTGCAAAAGAGAGTTTTAGTAGTTAAGACTCATGGTAAGACTCCTTATGAACTATGGCACAAACGAAGACCTTTCATTGGTTTTCTCTAGTTATTTGGATGTCCAGGCACCATCTTGAATACCAAAGATCAAGTAGCCAAGTTTGCTAAGAAATCAGATGATGGATACTTCATTCGATACTCCTCTCAAGCTAAGGATTATAGAGTATACAATCTCAGAACTAGAGTAGTTGAAGAATTAGCCAATATGATCTTCAATGAGCACACACCCTGTGTGAAAGGTTCTGGTCCTGATTGGCTATTTGATCTTGATTTAGTTACCAACTGTTTTAACAAATCTTGTGAAGATGGTTCAGGATCAACAGGTAGCACATCAACAGAAGATCATGACCCAAGATTTGAGCTGAGAAGACCAAGACAAACTACATCTTCAGCTCCAGTGGTAACTAACCCTACGAGTAAAGTTCCTATCAGCACAACAATGACAAATCATGCTGATACATCTCAAGCGCCTGAAAATTCTAGTTCAGAGGTACAAGACACAAATGCAGGAACTTCAAATGTAGAAGGAAATAGTGGTAGTGATAGTGATCAAGAATTTCTTGATGCTGATAACCACTCCATTGATGATAACATCAATGATGTCACACACTCATTGGATCAAGTTTCTCTTGATAAATGTGCTGATATGGTGGAAGACACTTCATTTCCAGATCTAAACTTTTCAAATTTAGATTTGTCTAAACAACTTGTTATGATCCCTCAACTCATGATCCACAAGTTACACCCCACCACAAACATCATTGGAGATGTTGACAAGGGGTGAGAATAAGAGGACAAACCGATGATAAAAATGTTTGTCTACACTCTTGTTTCTTGTCCCAGATAGAGGCAAAAATAGTTGACGAGGCTTTGAAGGATGGAAGTTAGGTTGAAGTATGTAAGCGGAGATGCTTCAATTCAAAAGACAAAAGGTTTGGAACCTATGTCCTCTTCCTTATAGGAAGACTATCATATGTACTAAATGGGTGTTTAGAAATAAGAAAGATGATAGAGGACTTATCATCAAGAACAAGGCAAGACTGGTTGTTCAAGGGTACACATAAGAAGAAGGAATTGATTACACTAATGTTTTTGCTCCTGTAGCAAGACTTGAAGCTGTTAGGATATTCCTGGCATTTGCTGCATCGAAGGACTTTAAGGTCTACCAACTTGATTTAAGTATGCATTTTTATGTGGGATGATTGATGAAGAGGTGTATGTTAAACAACCACCTGGCTTTGCAAACCCATATCATCCTGATTATGTTTGCAAGCTTGATAACGCTCTTTATGGGCTGCACCAAGCTCCAAGGAAGTGGTATGAGACACTATCTCAATATCTTTGTGAATATGGATACACGAGGGGTACTATAGATGGAACTCTCTTCATCAAAGGAACAGGAAAAGACTTAATGCTGGTTCAAGTATATGTAGATGACAGTATCTTTGGGTCAACCAATCCAAAGCTCTGCAAAAACTTTAAGAAGCTAATGAAGAATAGATTTGAAATGAGTACCATAGGATAACTCAATTACTTTCTAGTAATTCAAGTGAAGCAAGTTGACAATGGGATATTCATAAGTCAGTTAAAGTATGTACAAGACATACTTACAAGATTCAACCTGACTAAATGTAAGGTGGCAAAGATACCCATAGCCAGAAACCACTCCCTTGAACCTGATCTTGAGGGGGAGTGTGTAGATGAACATCTTTACAGGGCAATGATTGGGTCTCTTATGTATCTTATAGCCAGCAGGCCTGATATTATGTTTGCTACATGTATATGTGCAAGATATCAAGCCAACCCTTAGATGTCACACCTGGTTGCTGTCAAAAGAATTCTTAGATATCTCAAAGGTGCTCTTAAGCTAGGCCTTTGGTAACCAAAGAACTTTGACTTAAATCTACATGCCTATACAGATAGTGACTATGGTGGTTGCAACATGACTGTAAAGTCCACATCTGGGGGATGTCAATTCCTTGGGGGAAGGATAGTCTCATGGCAATGTAAGAAACAATCTTGTGTATCTACATCAACTGCTGAGGCTGAATACATTGTTGCTGCAAGCTGCTGTGCTCAAGTACTTTAGATTTAGAATCAGATACTGGACTATGGATACATCTTTAAAGAAACCCCCATCCACATAGACAACAACAGTGCTATCTCTATCACAGAGAATCTTATGTAGCACTCAAGGACAAAGCACATCAACATCAGGTATCATCTAATTAGAGATAATTATGAAAAGGGACTGATAAAACTAATCAAGTTTGACACAAATGAATAATACGTTGATCTGTTCACAAAAGCTTTTGATGAACAGAGATTTAAATATCTTATATCACCTATTGGGATGATTAACCTTGAATAGATTTTCTTAAAACATAATCTATATTATTTCTAAATGGAAGTGTGTGTCCTAAGTTGTCTAAATTAATCACCTACATAAGCCCAGTTTGTCTTGCGAGAAACTTTTTTAAAAAATAATGTTCCTCGGAATTTTGAAAAAATTACAAAGTGTATTTTCCTCCGGAAGATATTAACATTGCCTTCGGAAAAATTTTAAGTCTTCAAAACACATAACTGCTTCAAGGAGATTTACCTTTGGAAGAAATTTTCATATTTCTTTCGAAACCAAAATATGATTTTAAGTGCTTATGTGTATATCAAGAACAAATTTCTTCCGAAAGCAATTTCTTCCGAGACTAAATACTCTTCGGAAGAAAATTTGCCTAAGTAAATTTTCTTCCGAAGCCAATTTTTTCACTAAGCTAAGGAATATCTTCCGAAGTCAAAATTGGCTTCAGAAGATTTTCACAAATCTTCCGAAGACAAATTACCTTTGGAAGAAATCTCAACTTCCAAGAAAACTACCTTTTTGGGCACTTCTTCAGAGATAGGACCGTCATTCATATTTCAACGTTTATCCTTTTGCATTAACTTTGTCTCAAGTCCATTTCATATAAATATACCCAATGGTTCCCCCCTCTTTCACTTTCCTCTTTATCTCCAATCTTTCTAAACCTAAAATCCCACTCACCGCCTTTGTTCATATCTTTCTTCACTACAAAACTACCACAAATGGCCAACCTCAACCGTAGAAACCAACCAGATTTGTCCATGCAGCTTCACAGGAAACATAATCAGGTTGCTATATTAAACTCTGAGAAAGATCCAAGTTTCTCAGAGGTTTGTCAAGTTTCTAAGAGTTTTGTCGCTTTCTTTCTCTCTCAAACTACTTCACCTCCCTTACCATTGATCCTCCATTTTATGAGGATCACCTTTTGGATTTTTAGAGGACCTGCCAAGAGGTCACCATGGATGGGGGAAGGCACTGTCTGTCGTAGTGCAGGGGAGGACATTGTTTGAAACTCCAGCCTCTATTAACTCACACTTATAGCTAGATGTTGAAGAAGGTGAAGTAATCTTTCCAAAATATGTTATAAATCATTCTTTGAGCAGATGGGCTATGAAGGGGACTTCTTAGTTAGAACCTTCAAGAAAGGGAACGTTTCCTCTTAATGGAAGTACCTCCTACATGTTGTTATTCATAGTTTGTCTAATAAACATGGAGGATGGGACCAAATTCCAAAGGATCTCTCCTTTAGAGTTCATGGAATGCTTCATGGGGTCAAGTTCAGGTATTCTCACTTTGTATATACTAATTTGCTTGCAAACTTGGACTCTTTAGAGTATTACATGTTTCCTAGATATGTCCAGCACATTCTCAAATGTGAACTGAGCTCACAGTTGAGGGGAATAGGTAATATTCTTAAAATAGGACAGATGAAGCTCAGCATCTTCAAAATAATGAGAAAGCCTACTGTAGGCTTCTCAGAGGTAGAAACATCCCTGGTCCTAAAAATGTTAGAGCTCATTGCTCAAGGTGACAACCTAGTAGCACCAACTAGTATTGAACCCACACCTTCCACTTCAATAACACCCACATAGCCACATACAACCCTCACCTACCAAAGAAGATCCAAACGAACCCCTTCATAGGTTATTCAACCTGTGTAGGTATTGGACCAAAAGAACCAATAAGCCAAGATCAGGAAAACCTCTAAGTCCCACGTATCATTACAACAACTGCTGAAGACTCCCATCAGCTATTCTGACAAAGTCTGAAGAATCAAAGTCTGAAGATCAAAGATCTGAAGTACAACAGCTGAAGAATCTAAAGTGCTGAAGATAAGTACTGAAGTCTGAAGTACTGAAACATACAAGTACTGAAGACTTCAAGTACTGAAGACAAGTACTGAAGACCAAAGTTGAAGAACTGAAGAACTGAAGATCATCTACTG
>BJCO01364258.1:0-16991 GCA_018326465.1 Flaveria floridana
ACCGACCTCCGCCTCCACCAACGCAGCCACCACCGTCGACATCCGCCTCCACCAACAAATCCACCACCCCCAATTTGGGTTTTAGGGTTCGTAAGGGGTAGCGGGCAGCGGGCAGCGGGAGCGGAGGTGGCAGGCAGGGGTGGCGGGAGCAGTGTGCCCGATGGGGTTGGAGGTGATGGGGGGAGGGCGATAGATGAGGGCGGCGGTGTGCAGGAGGTCGCGGGGGGCCGATCGAAGGAGGAGGCCGATCGAAGGAGGGGGCCGATCGAAGGAGAAGGGGGTGTGGTCCTGTAGATACTATTCATTTACTATTCATTTAACTTGGTTTTTAAATATATAGGGAAATTAGACATTTTGAATATTTTCAGGTATTTCGAATATTTATATAAAAACTTTAGTTATCTGAAAACTTTATTAATAAAAAATAATAGATTTTTATCAAAAATTATAGAAAATGAATTCCGAATCCGATTTCGGATAGTGAATCAAAATATCAATCCACGGTGTTGGTTAAGCAAATACAAATCGTAAACCTAATGCAGATCGATCATTGATTTCAAAATCCCAACGATTCACCACCGACAAGTCTGCCGGAATCTTCTGGAATCGCCGGAGAATTTTGTGTACCGGAGCTCGCTTTTATACGCCGACGACGGTAGAGGTCTCAACATATCTAACCTCCCTCGTGTACTTTCACACTAATTATATTCATAAGTACTACAAATTGTTCCATTAGTTGCTAATCACGATATCTCACAATATATTCGAAAGCAATAGTTAGGGAATTGAACTTCCTATAACGCAGAATGATGATAGTATTTGATTTGATGTTTTGATCCATTTGCGTTTCATGGACTGGTGTTAGGTTTACTGGAGTTAGTTTTGACAATCTCCTGCAATTGGACTTGTCTTAGATGCTATTTTATTGGTTAAGGGCAACTTAGGCTGTGTTGCTGTTTGTTATTTTGTTTATTTTTACTACTTTATAGATCCAAGAGATAAAGATATTTCTGTAAAGAACTTAAACATGAGTAGATTACTTGTTGTTTGGAGGTGTTTTAAGCTAACGATGGAGCTCTATGTGCACATAAAGGAGATATGTACAGTTATTTAGAGTTTTAGTTAGTTTGGGACCTAAACCACAGACCAATAATAGCAAGTAATAATGTAAATGAAAATAAATAAAAAAGGGGTCGACTTGTTCCAATTTCATCTCTATTGGTTTTGAATATTAGAATAGCAGATGTAGTCGTAATTTAATGGGTCGGGACTACTTATTTTTCCTTTATTGATTTCTTATCTTTACAATGGATTTCATTGGCCTAATTGAAATAAGGAATAGTTGGTATATCAAGAGATGATTCATTTTGATATGTGATTAACAAAAAATATTGTTTTGATAGCTGGGAGAATTTGAAAGTGAATTGAATTATCAAACAAATGGATGTTTTGTAAAGATGTAATGCCAAGTATTTATGGGTTAACTTCAGGAACATTTGAGAAGAAAGTTATTCTTGATTGCATCTTTTGGACAGGTCAAATCTGGACTTTACCTGCATATGACCATGACATGGATGAATAGCATACCTTTTCCCTTTTCCAATTGTTTTACCATGGGCAATAAAGCAATAGTAGTTTGGCAAAACATGCGTTTTATGTTTTGTATCCTTCCATTTACTAAACAAAAGTTTTGTTCTGTTTACAGGTTTCTGTTTTGTCTTACTCGTTGATCTCCCATCTTGCAGTTTCCAGAATGGATTGGGCTTTTGTGAATAGAAACTGGGAAAAGTGGGCATGTAACAGTGTTGGTTCTGCTGGTGTGAAATCACAATTTATTTGGCTGTTTCTGCCTATGCAATGTCTTGATATGTACAATGCTTATGGTTAAATAATTGTATTGTTTTGCAGGTCAGCCATTGAAGGCTGCTCTTCTAATCAACTATGATCCAAATGGACCTTCACGTCTACTGTCTACCATGTAAGCTTCTGAAGCAGAAACATACATCTGCATTTCAACCAAAAAAAAAATATAATAATTTTCTATACATTAGCCATGAAGACACAAATCACAATGTCCATGGTATATCTTGAGAATGGATGGTATGACTTAAGGAGAACTCAAAGCTTGGTGTGGGTTACTAAGACGGCATCTTTAAATAAAATTATATAAGTGATCCCTTTTGTGTACAATTGTTGATTAATGATTATGAACTCTCGGTTCATAATCTGCTGGTCTTTTTACTTCCACGGTAATGTGCTTGTTTTTGATTTTACTAGTTTTTATAACTTATGTATTATACATGTTCCTGGAAAATACCTTATTTATCATGATATAAAAGAGGTTGTTCAATGTTACTATATTCCTTTCGGAAAGTTTCTATGCATATTTCTTTCATACTGTGTGTTACCTAATGTATGCAAAAGGAGCCCATTTAGTTTTTCATGTTAACCATTGCAAACAAATATGCATTCAAAAGTTGTTAAAATACAGACATAAATCTGAATTTTTTACTTCAGTTCAAGGTTTATGATACTGTATGGTATCAAACAATTTATGGCTTCTCATCAAAAAATCTTGAAAATGACACAAGAGCATTTATCTTTGCTACTAGTTAAAACTGTTAAGCAATCAACAAGTGTCATTCATGGTGTTTATTTTCCTTTACCTTTCTTGATATCTTTTATCAACGGTGATTCAAAACTATTCCTGGTTGGCTTTGAAAAATTAATTTTGATGGCTCTAGTGCAGAAGAAGAAGGCATAGAAGCAGACCCGATTGAAGTAGGCGAGTTTGTGAATTTCATCAAACGAGGAAATTACCAGAGTGAAAGCTTCTTTATCGAGTCCAATCAATGTATGTATTAAAATGAGCTTATTTGATCGGTGTATTAACCGAATACTTGAGAAGGAAAAGCCTAAGGTGTTAAATGTATATTCTAGGAGGGGCAAAGGGGTAAATAGTAATAGTGGCTAGTTCGTTGGTGGGATCCTTGGGTATTAGTAGGGAAATAAGGACAGTAGTAGAGTCTAGTTTTTGTCAATTTACTTTTTGCAGGCTCCTGCTTAATGTGCATGGAGAGAGGGTGAATCCCTGGAACTTTTGTGTTTATTCCTTGTAACCCTACTATTGGAGTATTGAATTACAGTTGTTCATCGTTATTTGCTCTCTCTTGTGTTCTTCTTGTTCAAACTAACCCTATCATTGTTCTAAACCCTATCATTGGTCCGACCTGCTGCAGACCTGCCCTTCTTTTTCCTTGAATTTCCATGGAAACACGAACCAATACTCGCTTAGATGCACAAGAAGCCCAGATTAAACAGTTACAATCAGATGTTTCTAAAATCAGAACCTCGTTACAAGCAATGGAGGTCGAACATGGCGAATCCAGTGAATTTCGTAATGTGGTTCTGGGCTGGATGAAGCAACAAGAAAAGCGTGCGCCATCGGGCTTAGGGAGTTCCGGTCTCAGTAACGAGGAGGTGCTATCCCACGTCAAATCGAAGTCGGCTCCGGAGGGTGATGTTCCGACGGGTCTACCGTGGGCAGTAAAGAAGGTGAAACTCCCGGAGTTTAGTGGGTTCGACCCTCAAGGGTGGATTCAAAAGGCGACCCTCTATTTTGATCTCAACAACACACCAGAGGAAGTTTGCCTCCGTCTAGCCCAGTTGAGCATGGTTGGCGTTGCTCAACATTGGTTCACCATCCTCACACAGGTTCAGGAATCTATCTCTTAGAGTGAATTTCAGTTGGAATTATTGAAGCATTTCAGTGGGTTGTCTATACACAATCCATATGAGCAATTGGCAACCATTCAACAGGGGGATTCTATCTACGATTACATCGATGATTTTGAATACCTGCTATCCTTGGTCCCCCGTTTACCGGATTCACAATCACTCGGTTATTTTGTGGCCGGTTTACAGGAGGAAACGAAGAAGTGGGTTCGTTTACATCGCCCTCAGACGTTGTTAGAAGCCATGTACACCGCCAAGGATGTGTCGGAGATGCTCCGGCCGAGTGGAGGCTCGAAGTTGGCGTCGCGTTTCCGATACCTTCACCGTATGGGGCCTTCCACGATTTCTACGGTAGATGGGCTTTCCAACATGGGTCGTAGTGAGCCCAGGGTTTCAGCCCATCCTAAGGGTTTTGATCGCGGGTTGGGGTCTCGCGGGGATTCTCCTCGTTCCCCGGTTGGATCAAAATCGGGATTCCCGTCTTTTCCGGACAGTTCCAATTTGTCCCCTCGTGATAGAGGAGTACGTTCGTTATCTCTAACAGAGTGGGAGGATCGTCGCAAAAAGGGCTTGTGTTTTCGCTGTGGCCAACAATATGGCCCGGCTCACAAGTGCCCAGAGGGGCGATTACGGGTTCTACTCTTGGGGGAGGATGAAGATGACCCAGGTGGGGGAGAAGGGTGTGCGTTGGGTGTTGAATCGGAGGTGGTGCCGGTCACACCAGGGGAGTCGGAGGTGGGAGCATGTTTGTCTTTGGCTTTTGAAGGAACCTTGGCTGCTTATGGGGGGGCTACAACACTGAAATTAGAAGGGGCGCTACAAGGTATTTCAATATATATTCTGATTGACAGTGGGGCTACTCATAATTTTGTTTCTCGTCGCTTAGTCGATGCGCTGGGATTGCAGTGTTTCCCTTTTCGTGGTATCAATATTACCTTAGGTGATGGACATGTGGTGTTTGTTTCACAGCGATGTAAGGATATACCTATCACCATTGGCCCTTGTTCATTTCAGGTCAATGCCTTGATCATGGACACTGGCGGTTTAGACTTTATTTTGGGTATTGATTGGTTACAATCATTGGGGGAGGTGGTGCATGATTGGCAAAATGCTTGGATGAAGTTTCATTTTCAAGGCCAGCTCGTTCAGTTACACGGTGTTCGCATTAATCACTCTCCTCCAGCAGCTCTACATCAATGGTTATCATTGATAAGTGATTCCTCAAAAATGTCCCTGCTGGAATCTCCTTTCATGGGTGATTCTATTCCTATCAACTCTGAATTGTCAACCAATCAACACGAAGCTCTATCCCACATCCTTGACAAGTACCCTGTGGTTTTTCAAAATCCTACTTCTCTCCCCCCTCGTGCCCTCACGATCACTCCATTACCCTCACCTCGGCTGTTCCAATTTGTGTTCGACCGTATCGATATCCTCATGTACAAAAGGTTGAAATTGAGCGTCAGGTTCGGGAGTTAATGGAAATGGGGTTGATCCGCCCTAGTAAAAGTGCTTATTCGAGTCCGGTGATTCTTGTGCGCAAGAAAGATGCTACATGGAGAATGTGTGTGGATTATCGCGCGCTAAATAGCGTTACGGTCCCAGATAAGTTTCCCATTCCGGTGGTGGATGAGTTGATAGATGAATTACATGGAGCGCTATTTTTCACTAAAGTAGACTTGAAAGCAGGATACAACCAAATTAGAATGAGCCCATCAAGTATTGAGAAAACGGCCTTTCGCACGCACGATGGCCATTATGAACATTTGGTGATGCCCTTTGGGTTGATGAACGCTCCAGCCACGTTTCAGGCTACTATGAATGCTATATTCCGTCCCCTTCTACGCACTAAGGTCGTCATTTTTTTTAATGACATCCTTGTGTACAGTCGGTCTTAGGAAGAACATTTGCAGGATGTAGCGATGGTGCTGAAAATTCTCCAAGATAATCATTTTCGAGTTAATTCTAATAAATGTTATTTTGGTTTATCTTCTATTGAATATTTGGGGCATGTCATCAATGGAGAAGGAGTTTCCATGGATCCAAATAAGGTGGCTGCTGTTAACGAATGGCCGGTTCCCAGATCATTGAAAGGTCTTCGGGGATTTTTGGGATTAACCGGCTACTACAGGAAGTTTGTGCAGAATTATGGGAGCATTGCTCGGCCCCTTACTGACTTAACCAAAAAGGATGCTTTCCTTTGGAGTCCTGTCGCTCAAGAGGCTTTTGAGAATTTAAAACAAGCCTTGAGTACTGCGCCAGTTTTAGGTATGCCAAATTTTCAGCAACCATTTACTGTGGAGTGTGATGCTTCGGGCAGGGGCATTGGGGCAGTCTTAATGCAAAATCGCAGGCCCATCGCATACTTTAGCAAGGCTTTGAGTGACCGGAATTTGGCTAAGTCGGCCTATGAACGAGAAATTATGGCACTGGTTTTAGCTGTGCAACACTGGCGTCCTTACTTGTTAGGTACTCGTTTCACTGTTTACACGGATCAAAAAAGTTTGAAATTTCTACTCCAACAACGAGTCACCACTCCAGATCAACAAAATTGGGCCGCTAAACTACTTGGGTATGATTTTGACATCGTTTATAAGCCAGGTAGAGAAAACCGGGCTGCCGATGCCCTGTCCAGACGGGCGGATCAGGGGGAGTGTGGTCAATTGGTCTCTACACCAGTTTGGGTTCAAGGAGCTCATCTTCTTGCGGAAGTCAGAGATGATGCGGATATTCAGCGGTTGACACGTAGTTATGTGGCTGACCCATCTAAGTATCCGGGGTATTCAATTCGAAATGGAATTCTGTTTTATCAAAATAGGTTGGTCATTTCTCGAACCTCAAAATTTCTACCGGCTTTACTCCATGAATTCCACACCACGGCCACGGGCGGACATTCCGGTTTTTACCGAACCTATAGGCGACTGGCTGCAAATTTGTATTGGGTAGGAATGACAACTTCGATTAAGAAATTTATCCGGGAATGCGATGTCTGTCAGCAATGTAAGGCAGACTCTGTTCGCCCAGCAGGTTTGTTACAACCACTGCAGATTCCGGAAGCCATTTGGGAGGATATCTCAATGGATTTTATTACGGGTCTCCCTACGTCACACGGCTACAATGTTCTTCTTGTGGTGGTGGATCGTCTGTCCAAATATGCTCATTTTATTCTTTTGAAACATCCTTATACGGCGAAAACTGTTGCTGAAGTATTTGTGAAAGAGGTGATTCGTCACCATGGGATACCCAAGTCGATTGTTAGTGATCGGGATCCGTTGTTCCTTAGTAAGTTTTGGCAAGTGATTTTCCGATCTATGGGAACATGTCTTCATTTGAGCTCTGCATATCATCCTGAATCTGATGGCCAAACGGAAGTCGTCAACCGCTGTCTTGAGGCATATCTACGGTGCTTTGCAATTGATCAGCTAAAATCCTGGGCAATGTGGATTCCTTGGGCTGAGTTTTGGTATAACTCTACTTTCCACGTGTCCACAGGAACTACTCCATTCGAAACGGTGTATGGCCGTCGACCTCCATCTGTTTTTCAATTCGTGTCGGATGAGATCAGGGTGGAAGCTGTATCACAGGAACTTCGTGATCGAGATGAGGCGTTGAAACAGCTCAAAATTCATTTAGCAAATGCTCAAAGCACCATGAAAGGGCAAGCGGATAAACAACGCCGAGAGGTTAATTTCTCAATTGGTGAGTGGGTTTATGTGAAGCTCAAACCGTACCGACAGTTATCGGTTAAGAGCAGGATTCATCAAAAATTGGCGGCCAAATATTTTGGTCCTTTCGAGATTATTGAAAAACTGGGGCCGGTGGCTTACAAATTACAACTTCCTCCCACTTCTAAAATTCACCCCGTATTCCACGTGTCATTACTCAAGAAGTCGGTGACCGGGAATGTTGTGTCTACGTTACCCGCAGATTTGGACATGGTGGCCAAAGATTCTTTGGCTCCTGCAGCCATCATAGATAAACGTTTCATCGGTTCTAGGTCGCCACAAAGCGAGCAATGGTTGATTCAGTGGCAGGGTCAACCTTCCGAAGAAGCAACGTGGGAAGACGCGGCATGGATTAAAGACCAATTCGGATATCAAAGTCTTGAGGACAAGACTTTTTTTGAAGGCACGAGTAATGATAGGTGTATTAACCAAATACTTGAGAAGGAAAAGCCTAAGGTGTTAAATGTATATTCTAGGAGGGGCAAAGGGGTAAATAGTAATAGTGGCTAGTTCGTTGGTGGGATCCTTGGGTATTAGTAGGGAAATAAGGACAGTAGTAGAGTCCAGTTTTTGTCAATTTACTTTTTGCAGGCTCCTGCTTAATGTGCATGGAGAGAGGGTGAATCCCTGGAACTTTTGTGTTTATTCCTTGTAACCCTACTATTGGAGTATTGAATTACAGTTGTTCATCGTTATTTGCTCTCTCTTGTGTTCTTCTTGTTCAAACTAACCCTATCATTGTTCTAAACCCTATCACTATTAGAGATTGAAATACTACCTTAATAAAGTAATCGGTCACTATATTTCACCCTAGCATTTATTCACTTACCAGGCTCACTACTTTATCTAGTTCTGCATATCAAGTTCATCAATATTGCCTTTGGTTACCAGAAAGGTTTTACTAGAAGTTGCAGAATGGACTATTTAGGAAACAGAGTTTTTTAAGTGTGGGCGAAAAGAGATGGGGTCTGGTTGGGCCGCCCTGCAAACACATATCTTTGTCAATCTTTTCGAATTTTATAAATATATAATGTGCTATACATAATTATAAAAACATTAAAGATAAACACAACCCAAATGGATCCGTTAATACGTAAATGAGTCGAAATTGCCACCTATGGTTTACATATCAAGTTTTGCCTAGCTTATTTTATAAGAAAGCAAATTCAAAATGTGTTATTCTTGTTATTGTTTTCTTAACATGATAATGATATTCAAATTAGCATCTGGAACAGCATTTCTGATTCAGTTGTTGGATAAATTTTGTGCTTGAGTAATTTTAGCTTTATTGGGGTTGATGTACCCAATTAACCTTCTCCATCCGCATAAACTAAATTGTTTTACCTACTAAATATGGACATTATAAAAATGTGTTATCGATTTTACGGGAATTTCCCCATTGGTTTTGGTGGCAGATGTTGTTACATCAATACATGAAAGTTGGTTTTGTGGAAGGTGCATGAACACATCAAAGCCTGCTGGTGAAGGTGCTATAGTCTACAAGACACCGTCTTTCATCTTTCTTGCATTGTAAGAAAACATCTTCTATTGGTTTTTGAGAAATAGATGCTTTACATTATGTAGAGGTGGCAAAATGGGCTTGGGTAATGGGTTAAATAGTTTCGAGTTGAAGCGAATCACAATTAGTATAAGTAAAAAACGTGCATGTCCTGGCCCAGTTGATCTGCAAACCCACATTGTCCATTTTTTTATTATTTTCTATTACTTATTACTGCATTAATTATGTCTACAAAAACAATATCATCAAAAAAACAGTCAAAGTCTTTAATAAAAACTATCTAAGAGGTTATATGCATCAAGAATAGACTCTAGATGACTTTAAACTCATTTGACTTGTTCCCCTTTTAGCTTAACTTTGTGACCCATTGGAGATAAAATACGGCCAATTTATAAGTATAACGAGTCAAAATATCCACGACTAGCCTAATCCAAAACGGCCTTTACCTTTCTAAGTTTTTTTTTTTTTTTGTGCAATGAGCTGCTACAGATATGATGGCTCCATTGGTGCAGCATCTCGTGCAATGGCTGCAGTTGATCGCTTTGCATGGCAGTTGGAACGAAGAAATCTTTGATAATCTACAACCACATGGTTCTTTCTTCTCTCTTTTGTGTCTTTTGAGACGGTTTTTAATTATTAGTAGTTTGTAAGTCATACATGATAATTTGAGCCCCACATTTTATTCTAGATTGGACAACCAGCCTTCAGAGTACCAAACCACATTTTGCAAATACCCGTTAGAGATGAACCAAACTGGGTAATCAGGAAACAGTCCTAGCTCGGGCCAGGCCTGGCCTGAAGAAGCCTGACTATACCGTTCTGGCGTCCTGTACTCCTATGGGACTCGTATTTTTGGTGGGAATTGTCGTTAAAAGCCCAGTTCCAACTCAAATTTCCCTGGTCCAAGGCCTGGCCCGAATATACTCTCAAATAGTATTTTTGTGGCCCTTCACATTTAAAAAATCCTAAACATTTTTTTTACAAATGGAGAGTTGTATTTTGTTACAAATTTGGTTGCAATTTATGGCATTTCCATCCAACAAAGAATTGTTTCATTCAATTACTCAGTCAATTACTCTGTCATTGTTGTCAAGTGCCCCACAATTGTAATTATGTTTACAGAATAATCATTTTTGGGGATGATCATCAAAAGAGACTTGTAGGCTCATTAAGTTTACCGAAAATGAATATGACCAAAATATTTTCAGTCATAAATGTTTACTTTCTAAATCAATAATAAAGGACATGTGTACTGGTATATAAAGTCAATGCTTATGTTTAAGCGATGATTGAATGATTGAATTATGTTTTTCAGTATCGAATTGCGTAAGTCTTTCGATCCTTCTTTCGTTTAATCGCTTATAATCTAAGTGATGACCAACTATAGGTCCTTGATCGGCCGATGATTACAGACACTTCCTAAATTGATTGTTCTTAATTAACCGCTATAATACTAATTGTTGGTGAGCAAAGGCTAAACAAATTGAATATGAACAAGAAGATTGATTAAACACAAACTAGAATTCTGGATTACTTATTACAAATGTCGATTGTCTCTCTAGTAGTCGATACATCGATCCTATGTATGCTCTACAAACCGATGTGTGCAAACGTTGTGTCGGTGGTAAATAAGCGGTTGACCTAAAATGACCCTTTACAATTTAGACCTCTAAGTATTTACGATGAGTCTTTGACCTACAAAAACATACTTTACAGCAATGACACAATGACCCTTATGCCAATAAGTGTAGTTCAACTTCGAATAGAAGCACGACTTGAATTGACCCATTTGTAAGTAAATGGAATTACGTTTCTGTTTATATAGAAAACATAATCAACTTGCGCAAAAGAATTCTTATCATGTGCAGATGCTTATGAGATGCTGCTTTCTATTGTGCAAGAGATTCTCCATTTGTGTGCATGTGGCTAGTGTTGTATGCCGTACACTTGTTTTTAGTTTTGCCAATCTTGTTGGACAATTGATTTTGTTTTTGTTGCTACAAATGGCAATATAATTGTTCTATAAGCTGAAATAAATGCTCAAGTCTTCTTAAACTTTTCAGGCAGATGACAGACCACAATTATGTGACCATTTGCAGTAAAACAAGCTTAACATAGAAGCACATATTCATGCCATTGAAATTGGTTTGTTACTAAATCCTTAATTTTATTGCAAACAAGCAAAAATCATGGAGTTTCATGTTTTGCATGTATATTTTGCGGTTGATTATAACGGCGCTTCCAACTTACAAGACAACCACCCAAGTATACTTAACAGTTCGTCTAGATTAGCGTAATTGAGTTTTTTTTAAAGGTGGTTGTAAAATGCATGTAGTTATGTCTAGAAAAACCTTTTTACATGGTCGTCAATTCATACAACTAAATTTATCTAAGGTTTGATGTGTTGGAAGATTTCAAAGAAAAGGGTGTTCACACAATAAACAAGTGCAAGGTTCCAACTTTAATTTATTTAATTTGTACTTGAAACAATTTAAAAGTAGAAACCAATCAAAGGGACAAATGTTTACTAAAGAAGAAGTGTAAAACTAAAGTTAGTTTGCATGGGGTACTTAATTTAAGGCCAAGCAATAACCCTTTAATTGCTGAATACGCACTAACATTATATTATTTTTATATCAATAAGAGTATAGGGGTCAAACTTGTACGAATCAAAAGTTATTGCATATGAATCTGCCTAAATATACTCTCTTTATTCCAGAGGCAGTTATTCAATATTATATATTTCTCTTTTTCAACGAATATCACAGCTTCCAATTTCAGGCACATAAACACTCCCAATGTTTGACCTTGTATTTTCTAATTAAAAGTTACGATTTTCGCAACTAACTTTTAAATTACTTATCTAAAATTTATAATACAAATATACAATTAATTAAATAATATTAATACTTCAATAATATGGTTGATGTTCATGAATTATTTTATCCTTTCACGTTTAAAACCAATTTTTTAGTCAATAAGAAAATGTAAGTCACAAGAATGCACATCCAATTTCCCAAAAGTAGCGTGAGAAAAGCACTTGAAAAAGCAAAAAGAATAAAGATAGCTTGTTTAAGTGCATGCATACCTTACCACCATCTCTAAATTCCCACCATAATAAACATGTTCACAACTACAAAATCCAGACCAAACATCCTCAAAAAGACCCAACCCACCACCATAACCACCAACACCATGGCTCTCACCGCCACCAAACCGCGGCGGCCCAATTGCGCCATCCAACCGAGCCTAGCCACCACCCTCTTCTGCGTCATCCTCTTCACCATCCCGGCCCTCCTCCTCCTCCACACCCCTCCTTCCTCCATATGCAACACCTTTTCCTCCTCCTCCTCCTCATCCACCACCACCGCCTTTGCAGGAGACCTCCGCTCAGCGGAGTTCTCCTGGAACCACCTAAGTTTTGCATCCCACATCCCTCCACCCGTTGCCCTCAAAATAGCTGTTTTCACTAGAAAATGGCCAGTTGGGACAACGCCTGGAGGGATGGAGCGCCATGCCTACACACTATACACGGCTTTGGCCACTCGTGGCCACGAAATCCATATCTTCACTTCACCACCAAGTGAAGATGTAAGTTTGATCAACCCGAAAACCACCACCAATGCCCCCATTGTGCATTTTCATAAGGACGCCGAGCCAGGCCAATGGCGGTACAACAAGGCATGGGAGCAATACGAGGAGGAGAACCAAAAACAAAAACGCCCCTTTGATGTGATCCACACCGAGAGCGTGGCCCTACCGCATTACAAAGCTAGAAACATCCCGAATCTTGCAGTCTCGTGGCATGGGATCGCGCTAGAGAGCGTTTCATCTAGCATCTATCAAGATCTATTAAGAAGACCCGACGAGCCAATCTCTCAATCTTTCAACAAGAGTCTACAAGTCATGATCCCAAAAGTCTTGACCGAAATTCGCTTCTTTAGAAACTACCAACACCATATCGCGATAAGCGACAGCTGCGGGGAAATGCTAAGAGATGTGTATCAAATTCCTAGTAAACGCGTGCACGTGATCGTTAATGGTGTAAACGAGAACGATTTTCGCCAAGATCCCGAGTCAGGAAAAAGGTTCAGATCCAAAATTGGTGTACCCAACAATGCAAGTTTACTCCTAGGGGTGGCTGGAAGACTAGTGAAAGATAAAGGACACCCTTTGCTCTATGAAGCCTTTGCAAAACTTATAAAAAAGTACAAAAATGTGTATTTGGTTGTAGCTGGGGCTGGACCATGGCAACAAAGGTACATGGAACTAGGGTCCCAAGTCATAGTCTTGGGGTCCATGAACCCGTCCGAGCTTCGCGGGTTCTACAATGGGATCGATATCTTTGTGAACCCGACTCTTAGACCACAGGGGCTCGATTTAACGCTCATGGAAGCGATGATGGCTGGGAAACCGGTGATGGCATCGCGCTTTCCCAGCATTAAAGGGACTATTCTTGTTGATGATGAGTATGGTTTTATGTTTTCGCCTAATGTAGAGTCCTTGGTGGAGGCGTTGGAGACCGTGGTGGCCGAAGGACCGAGGAGGCTGGCTCGGAGAGGGGAGGCGTGCCGAAGATTCGCAACGTCGATGTTTACGGCCCGTAAAATGGCTTTGGCCTATGAGAGACTGTTTCTTTGTATAAAGAAGGAAACATTTTGTATTTACCCTTAGAGCTTATATATATACCTTCATTAGTTATTGGTTATTCCTTAGTTTATACTGTAATGGTTAATGAAAACTATATAATTTGTTTTCATCAAATGGATTTTTTCATGGTGAGAAATAATATATTGGGATTTTGAGTAAACATTATTCTTTTATGAACATTAGGAGGGATGATACTGTTGCTGTTTGTTCGTAAGATCAGAGTCGAAAACTCGATATGGGTTCCTCTGAATTACGCCACGACAACATAATAGCTATTGGAACGAGTCGAACTGGAGATTCCAAACATATATTACGATTCCACAGAAATACTGTTATGCTCAAATCTATTGTAAGCATGTCGGGTTCTTATGAATAACAACACAGTTGAAAACAGCCCCAAAACTGAAATACAACCCCACAAAACAAATGTTGCAAAATAGCACTGTCTCCCCATACAAACTAAGGATTTGTGTAATGAAACTGCACTATTATCATACACAAGAGCCGAAAGAAGACCATAAACGAGTGAGCCAAGCGGGATGTTGGTGATGAGAATGTTGTGGTTCACACCCAAGTTCTTAGGTCCAAAAAGATCAGATGTTATTGACACGGCTGCAGAGAAAATGAAGCCGGAGCTTAAGCCGATAAGGGAAGTCCCGATCTGAAGAGCTGTCTCGGTCTCTGTCAGTGAAAGCACGAGAAACGCTAGTGTGGTTGGCACGAGCGCAACGACTAGCCATCCTGTCCTTGCCATGTACAATTTCCTATACATATGTATAAAATCAATTAAAGATTAGAAGTGAAGAAATAAACGGGTTGGGCTGGTTCGGGTCAAAACGAGTAACCCAGAATATTTTTCTATAAATGATCAGTGTGTCAAATATGATTCGTAATCTATGTTTGTGTCAAATATGTTTAACTTTTTACCTTTTTGTTGACTTTGACCATATGACACATTAATAATATAACCTAACTTTTATAAGTAAACGGGTCAAAACTAACAGTTGGATTGTCAGTATTTGTAGAAAGATACGGACACATGTGCATGATGTTTACATCACACGGCTCGTGTGTGCATATCTTTCTCGTAGTGCCGCCTAGTTTATGTGCTTACGTTCTTAAGAATTCTGGTGCTGCTGAAAGTAAGCGCCCAAAGAATGAGAAGGATGAATAGAGCGTGATGAGGGTAGAAGTTTTTGATTCAAAGCCAAGTGATTGCGCGATTTGGCCAAGATTATTACTATAAACTAGACCAATAGTCCCGCCACAAAAGTAAGCAAAATAATATAGCCAAAAATCAATCCTGCAAAGGAGCCTTTTAGCATCATGTTCTTCTTCAAGCATTTGCAATCTATCACTCTTTATCACCAAATCCAAACACCCTTTTACACCATTGTCAACCCTATTATCGCCATCAGGTGCAACGGCAGTAGCTTCACGACTACCACCAGTGAGCTCTTGACAGCGATCATCACCATCAACGAGTAAAAAACTTGATCCATTCACAAGAATGCTCGGGTATAAGGTGATTTTAAACCAGTTTCTAGCGTACACGATGCCGGGGATCCCCAATGGGAGAACAAGAAGGACAATGGCACCAAAGAAGAAGAGTTTTGCATGACTTGAAGTTGAAGGGATGAGGAGATAGAGGCCAGTAATGACAGCAAATAAGTTTAAGGTTACAAATATGAATCGGTCATGGACAGTTATGTCAGTTACATCAGTAGGAAGCAGGTTTAGATCGGGTTGCCTGAGGATCGGTATGAGGGCTGCAAAAGATATGAAAAGTGGGGCGAAGGCGTTGAGTATAAGGTATAGTGCGTAAGAAGTCGGGTCTATTGCTTTGGCTGCAAGGTTGTACAGGGCTGCACTCACTCCATTGAAGCTGACAGTTAGGGATATCGCGAGAGGCCGATTCGTCGGGAAATTTTGGGTGCAGAGGACAAAGCAAACTGTATTGAACCAACAGATGCTGCATCCTGCTAACAAACATAGTAGAAACACCTGCAATGAATGAATGATATGTAGAATATTTAAGATGGATATGTGCAGTGTGCTTAACAAAATATTTTAAGGTTCATCCATATGAGATTATTTGTGTTACATTCGAGCAAACAATAGACAAAACATGTAATAAACGAAACTTAAGAACCAAAACTACAATACAGTCATACCTCAATTCCCATTCGTGTAATTAACTCTAAACCAAATGAACCCACTAAGTGACAGATCATGGATATCACTATATTTTCTAGCTAGTTGATGTTACTATAATAGTGTGAAAAGCTAACAAATAAGAATGAGTAATATTATAGAAAATCTAATTTAATCATAAGTTATGATAGAAATAAGCACAATAAATATTTTATACTGTTAATAAATACTAAATCAACTATTCTACTGTAATAAAAACTAATATATTCTATATATATATATATAGTAAAATAAACTTTTAGTATTCTCATTCCTCCTACCTACTTTTAACAATGGATACGTGGTTAAGACTTAAGTCATGATCATTCCCAAAAAAAAAAAAAGAAAAAAAAAAACAAAAAAACAAAAAACAAATTAAACTACATACTTATGCTAAACCTACTGACAAAACATATAATTCTACACATAAACCTAGCTACCACGTTATTTATAAGAGGGTTTGAACTCATAACATAGTCTCATTAATAATAATAGTATCTTAAACACACCGGATAACATTAAACTACATACTTCTGGTTGATGCAATACAATTGGTAACTAGACATATATATATACATATTCATCATGCCTTATGCATCCGCGTGTACGGACGCACGCGTGTACGGACGCATGACGCATGATGAACTCGTACGTGAATTAATGAATTCGTACTCACCAGAAAATAAGGCAAAGTGACCATCCGACGGATCAGCAGCCACTGAACCCCATAACCAAACAGGCCCATCGAGGCCGCGATGAACATGACCACCCACAACGGCAGGTACATCAACGCCAACCCGGACGACCACCCAAACGCCTTCCCTAGATCGGAGGCAGTGGCCAGATAGTTCAACTGCATCTGCGACACCGCCAACACCTTCTTGAGCTCGGACGAATACGCAGAGAAATCAAAATTGGTGCCGGTGAAGGCCTGAATCCATATGGTGGTCATGAGGATCATCCATTTGCGCGATTGTCCGGCCATCGCGGCGCAGATGATCATAAACAACGAGTGGTGATGTTAAATTGAGAGTGATGGTGGTTACCACCCTCCGGCAAAAGAAAAGAAAAGAAAATGAAGGAAATTATTGGGGGAATGGTGGTTGGCTATGAAGAATGAATTTGCGTTTGTTGGGAGGACTACGTGGCCTTATTTATAGACGATCACA
>BJCO01364260.1:0-16844 GCA_018326465.1 Flaveria floridana
TGCTGGAATGGAGCTGATCATGCATGTTTAAGGGCTGATTAAGGGCCCTTAAACCCATCAAAACATAGCCTATTAAGGTTAATTTGGTCCATAGCCCAATAATTTACCTTTATTTCTTAAATTAACCCTTAAAAGCCCATTATTATTAAATGGCTTGCTTCGGGAAATTTCGGGGCGTTACATCTCTCCCACCAGAGTGGAGTATTCAGGTCAGGATGTTGAAACAAGAAAGGGAATTCTCATACTACAAGCTCATGGATGTAATCAACAAGCTAAAGTCTTTTGAATTGGATGTTCAAAGGAGGGAATATAATCAAGCCATGGGTCCTGTTAAGTCTTGTCCTCAAAATGTTGCTCTCATCTCTACAGTCTCTGATATTCCTCAAGGAATTCCCACCTACAACTACTCTCTCAATCATGGACCAGGATCAACTTCAACTGCTCATGACATTGCTCAAAAGGGTTTAAATCAACAAACTCCTCAAATTTCATCCGAATATATGGGTTTGTTTGCTGTGTTTGCCAGCAGTTATCAAGCTTTAGTTGCAGGGGAACTTCAAGGTTCAACAATGACTGCTGAGGATCTGTATCAAGTTGATCCAGATGATCTTAAAGAGACTGATTTGAAATGGCAAATGGCTATGCTCACCCTCCGTGCAAGAAAGTTTATTGAACGTACTGGAAGGAACACCTTTGGAAACCAAAATCGCAGAGTTGGGTTCGACAAGACTAAGTTAAGATGCTTCAACTGTAAGCAACTTGGTCATGTTAGGAGAGAATGCCCTCAACCTATTGTCACTGAACCTTTTGTCAGTTCAACATCTCATGCCATTCCCATCACTGACAAAGAAGAAGCAATGCCGAAGAAAGAAATGGCTCTTCTAACTAACTTTGACCGGAGTGCCGAGCTCTCTGAAACTGAAGAAGCAATCAATCAAGCACTCATGGCACAAATTCATGAACAAGGTAATGTTCAAGTCAAAGAAATTGATGGTGAAGTCGTTGCTAAGGATGAAGCTAAAGAAATCAAGGAGGAGAAGTTTGTTAAAGTCAGTGAAGTTGGACCATATCTCAAATGAAAACAGTTGAACTCCAAGCTAAGCAAAGAGGTGCTAGAGTTAGAACCGGTTTGGGTTGTGAGGAAACTAAAAAGGTTTCTCCAAAAGTTTACCCTCCTCCTAGTACTTTTTGCTACCCTGCCACACCCAAACCTCATCCTCTAAATGATTTAATTCCTCGTGATACTAACAGTTTGTTTGCAGGTCTAGAAGGAGTGAATCATAAGGAGATCAGGGAGGATTTTGATCATCGTTATGGGAATACTAGTGGGCTTGGTTGTGATAGCGTTGAGTCAAAGAAGTCTAGTTAAGACAGTAGTTTAGATAGTAGTTCATCTTTTATCGAGTCAAGTAGTGAAGAGTCCATGTCTGTTAAACAAGAAGAATGTGTTTCTAATGAGAATGATTATGGTCATGCAAGCACTTCAAAGTTGAACTGTTTTAACAAATTCTTCTCCCATCCTATTCCTTCTTTCACACCGATCAGAATTTCAAAACCACGAGAAAAACGAGTTTCTGAGAAAAGGGAGTCAATTTTAGAAACTAAACCTGCCATAAATGTTATTAAAATTGACAATCCTAAAAATTCAAAAGGTAAAACCAAAGTGGATTATGAGACTTATAGTGACTCTGATTCTAAAGTGTCTGAGTATGAGGAGGAAATTCAGTTGGATAAATCCCCTACCATAAAGCACAAAAAGTTCAGTCACAAAAATTATTGCTTGGGATATGGTAAGGATGATCTTGTTGTTAAAAATTGCAAAGAAAATTAAGGAATACAAATCATGATAGATCCTTTGGTCATAAAGTTAAAATTTTTATAAATGAATTTTTTGGATGGAAACGGAAGGATCAAGGTCCTAGACCTGCAACGGTCTGGGTGCCTGTTTCTAAATGATTGTTTGTTTGAATTGCCAGGCATACCCGAAGAACCTTGTAAATAGCTACTGGCATGTTGATTCGGGTTGCTCTCAGCGTTGAAATACCTACTCACAAATTACAGGATAGTAGATGGTGGCTATGTTTCTTTTGTGGGTGACAAGAAAGGTGGCAGAATGATCGGTCAAAGAGATGTTTCAAATGGTTCAATAACGCTAGAGAAAGTCAACCATGTTCCAGAATTGAAATTTAATATTCTAAGCGTCTCGCAGATCTATGTCAAGAATGTCCCTGTGGTGTTCAAATCAAATGAATGCCTCTTCCTCAAGCCAGAATTCAAAGTGCCTGAAGACATGGTGGTGATGCAGGCACCAAGGGTCAATGATACATATCTGCTAAACATGAACTCTCCTCAAGCTCTTTCTACCATGACTTGCCTCCTTCTAAAAGCTTTAGTTTCTGAATGTTTCTTATGGCATAGATGTTTGGGTCACATTAACTTTAAAATTCTTAACAAACTTGTTAAAAATAACCTGGTCAGGGGTCTTCCATATAAAGATTTTTCTGTGATAGAGAAGTGCTTGTCTTGTGCTAAAGGAAAACAGCACAAGAAGCCTCATAAGCTTAAACTGGAAAATTCCATTTCATCTCCTCTTCAATTGCTTCATACTGATTTATTTGGACCAATTAGTGTCCAAAGTATTGGTAAGAAATCTTACTGCCTTGTTGTTACTGATGATTTTGCCAGGTACTCTTGGGTAAGATTCCTGAGACAGAAGAGTGAAACTACTGAGGCATTACAAAACATCATCTTATCTGTGGAAAGCATCAAGAACAAGAAAGTTCAGGAAATCAGGAGCGACAATGGAACTGAGTTTCGTAACCAAATCTTTGATTCATTCTGTGCCAACAAAGGAATTCTTCGTCAGTTCAGTGCAGCCAGAAGACCACAGTAGAACAGAGTTGCTGAACGAAAGAATCGTACTCTGGTAGAGGCTGCTCGCACTATGCTGATTGAATCAAAATTGCCTATTATCTTCTGGGCAGAAGCTGTGAACTATGCATCATATGTGCTGAATCGAGTCTTGATTGTTAAGGATAAGATGAAGATGCCATATGAATTGTTTCATAGAAGAAAGCTGTTGATTGAATTCTTCAATCCATTTGGATGTTTATGCACACTGCTGAATACTTGAAGCACATAACACAATGTTTGGAGCGGTATCAGATGAATGTTACTTCATGGGATATTCCTCAACATAGAAAGCTTATCGTGTTTACAACAAGAGAACACGACTTATGCAGGAATCTTATTATGTGGACTGGCAAGAATCAAACTCTCCTACCACCGGAACCGGACCAGAATGGTTCTATGATTCAGATACTCTGTTCAAGTCTTTTAATCTTCCCATCCTGGCTGATGCTGATGATACTCCACCTCCTATTACCATCATTTCCACCCCTGAGCCCCAACCGTCAAATCTATCATCATCCACATCATCATCTCCATCTCCATCAAACCCACCACCATCTCAACTTTCCACCTCATCCAATTCTTTATTATCTTAACCTTCCCAAGAAGCACCCCCTACCCTAAATACAAACTTCGAAACCTTGAAAAATCATCCACATGATTATGTGATTGGTTCCATAACAGATGGTATGAGGACTCGAAGTCAGTCTGGTTTGATCAATGAATGCCTATTTGCTTGTTTCTTATCACAAATCATTCCTAAAAACATCAAGGAGGCCTTACAAGATCCGAGTTGGGTGGACTCCATGTAGACAGAGCTTCAACAATTCAGAAAGTTAAAGGTTTAGGAATTAGTGGATCTTCCTACAAATAAGATCCCTATTGGAACAAAGTGGGTCTTTCGTAACAAGCCAGATGATAGAGGAGTGGTTGTGAAAAACAAGGCAAGATTAATAATTCAAGGTTTTTATCAGGAGGAAGGTATTGACTACACAGATGTGTTTGCCCCAGTCGCCCGTATTAAAGCTATTCGGATATTTCTTGCTCATGCTACACACAAAGACTTTAAGGTGTTTTAGATGGACGTCAAGTGTGCCTTTCTTTATGGGGATATAGATGAAGAAATATATGTTCTTCAGCCTCCTGGATTTGAAGATCATGAGTTCCCAGATAAAGTGTACAAGCTGGAAAAGTCATTATATGGTCTGCATCAGACACCGAGGATATGGTATGAGACTTTGACTCAGTATCTTCTGGATAGAGGTTTCACTCGAGGATCTATTGATATGACTTTGTTCAAAAAGGAGGTGGGTGGATAAATGCTGATCGTCCAGGTGTATGTTGACGATATCATCTTTGGATTGACAAATGAAAATCTTTGTTGGGAATTTGAGGAGTTAATGAAGGAGAGATTCGAAATGATTATGATGGGGGAAATGTGTTTCTTTTTAGGTCTGCAGGTGGAACAGAAGCCCGAGGGTATTCTTATTCATCAGGAGAAATACATCTTAGAGATCTTGAAGAAGTATAAAATGGATGATGCTTCAACAGAACTAACCCCGTTTACATCTCAGACTTGCCTGACCCCTGATAAACAAGGAAAATCCATTGACCCGAAGTATTACCGCTCAATGATTGGTTCTCTGATGTATCTCACTGCAAGTCACCCAGATATTACATTTGTTGTCTGTTATTGTGCTAGATATCAGGCTGATCCAAAGGAATCACATGAAGAGGCTATCAAGCGTATCTTCTGCTATCTTAAAGGATCTTCCAGACTGGGTCTTTGGTATCCTAGAGGAGGAAGCTTTGAACTTCACGCATACTCTGATAGTGATCATGGTGGTTGTAAGCTTGAAAGAAAGTCAGTTTCTGGAGGATGTCAGTTTCTGGGGGAATGCTTGGTTTCATGGCAAAGCAAGAAGCAAACTATAGTGTCTTTATCTACGGGTGAAGCTGAATATGTTGCTGCATCAAGCTGTTGCTGTCAAGTGCTGTGGATTCAACACCAGATGATGGACTATGGCATCAATTTCCTGCACATGCCGCTGTTCTGTGATAATGAAGCAGCTGTTGGAATTGCTAAAAATCCAATCCACCACAACAGAACCAAGCACATTGAAACCAGGATTCATGCAATCCAAGATGCTCCGGAGAAGGATTTTATTGATGTTATTGCTATTGAGACCAAACACCAGAAAGCAGATCTTTTCACTAAAACATTTGATAAACCTCGTTTTTATGAATTGATTAAAATGATGGGTCTAATAACATTTTAAAACCATCTTTCATCTGCGTCTGTTTGTAAATAAGTTTTTGTAAATATCCTTTCTTCTAAAAAGCTTAGATTTTTGGTTAAAATATTTTTGCCAACAAGATCTAAGAACCCATATTCCTCATGATTTGACATCGTTTGATTTCCTTGCAAAGAAAATTTCTTTTTAGTAAGCACCAAAATAGAAATTTGGGGGGAAAATAGAATGTTGAAAGAAATCTGCCTCCTTAAATTGTATTTTTGGTTAAATATGTTCTCACGCTCCATTGTAAATAATCCATCGTATTGTGATTATTTTTTTGATTGATTTCAGGAAGTTTGGAGAGTGTCTGGAGGAGGTCATGGCTATTGTGTTGGGATATGTCGGTAGGCTTAGCCCCAAATCAAAGTAGACAGTGATTGTGCAGCCAAATTAAAGATCTGAAGTCAATGATTAGGAAAATTCCCATGACATATCAGCCTGCACAAAGTAACAAGTCTCTGTCAGAAAACGGGTTGAGAGTCTTAAATCTTTGTCTTGATTTTCCCAAATAATCCCAAATCACCCTAACCCTAGCCCTGAATCGAGCTTCTAGTTAGCATAAATAAAATGCTTCTAGTGTTGCTCTTCAGAAAAGCCGCTGATTTAAGCTTCTTGTTAGTTCCTCAGTATATTTATCACGTGTATATCTCCTCTTCTTTGTGTGAACAATGACCTGGAGTGGTGGGCTTCTCTGTTATATGTAAGTATAGACCTGAAGTTCACCCGCACATTCAGATGATCATCTCCTCTGTTTTGTGTGAACAATGACCTGGAGCTCTCATCATCTGCCCCCTATTTAAAAGTCACAATGCATCCACAATAAAAAAGGATCATTGTCAAACGCTCCACTCCCAAAATGTGTTATGGCACTCACAATGATTCTCAATTGATAATTGTCTTTGCCCGCTCTTAAAATTAAAAGGAGCATCATGCATCATGAAAAGAACAATATTCAAGATTGTTTCTCAAAGAAAATTCAAGCAAAGTCAATAATATTGCTCAATAAACCATAATGACGAGACGAGTTCTTTGCTGAATATCTGTGGGAACCCAATCGTTTGTGCTTCCTAAATCAACCTCAAAACATGATAATGTCAGCTGCAAATTGCTCATTGAAAAGAAGAAGGTATGGGTTTAAATTGGACAAACATATTGGCAATCCCTCCAACCGGTGACTCTTTAGAGGATTTCTTGAAAAACACGCCTGAATATCCTTCTTATTTTGTTAAATCTCTAAATTTCTTCTTTTTCATTATTTTTGTCCCGTGCTAGTTTCGTGGGGGAAGTGATCTTGTTTGCCTAAAAAAGGTATTATTAGCGAAACTGATAGTGTCGCTCGTAGTTTCGCCGGAGAATTAAATTCCTGCTTTCGAGAAAAATTGATGTTTCGCCGGCTGCAAAACTAAGTTGATCAAACTTAGTTGCCAGTGAAACTCCAGTTTCATTGTCAGTGTTAGAGACACTAAGGTCTTTCATTGTCTCTCTAGCACTGTTGCGACACTAAGCTTCTCAGTTTCGCAGATCCATCTTCTTTTCTTAAACCTTGCTTTCGTCAGGTCACTTGTGATTAAATCCAACTGGTAAGCATTTATTAATAATGTTTAATCTTATGTCATTCTTCATTGTCTCTAAATTCTGCTTTCTAGGGTTCGGTCTTGTGTGCAGGGTAGTTTATGTTCAATCGATGCTTGTAGTTGAACTTATGGTTAGTATTGTGATGATTAGTCCCTGCGAAGGTTGTATCTGTTCATATATGAGTGATTATTGTCTGTTTTGATATGGGTAGAGTCGATTAGAGGGACGATTTAAAATTTTTTGAATCCGGTTGGGTTTTGGCCGTAATTGTTAGCGAATCTAGTGCTCTTGTAGAGAAATTATACCTAATTCGTGTTCCTAAGCCTTGTAGAATTGCTCTGTGTCCTGTTCTCTTTTGAAAATTAATCGTTGTAACCTAGCAAAACTACTTTTCTTTACGCGAAACTGAACAAAAGTTCGATGATCTCGAGCAAAACTGTGTCGTCATGCTGCTTGGGCGCTGACTGCAGTTTCGTCGTGTATCTCATGCAAAGCTGCAGTGTCGCTATGCTACGAAACTGCAGTTTTGCAGTGAAACTGTGTCTTTTAAATTCATTTTAATTTCAACTGTTCTTTATTTAATCTTTGACTAACAAACTTTCAGTTGCACTTGCAGATTAAATGGCTACTCTCAAGCACGAACCTAGAAGCAATGTTGTAGTGTACCTCAATGACTCAAACGACAAGTCTATAGGCTTTCGTGACTGTATAGGATGGCTAAAAAGGTCGTGTGTTTCGCATGCTATCTCACATATGCCCGTTGTTGATGAGAATCATGTAAGGGAGTTTTGGTTAACAGCTGAGTATGATAGGAAGTCAAAGCCTGAATGCATTAAGGCAGTTATTAGGCACAAACAGCTGATATCACTGTGGATACCATTGTTGCTGCTCTGAAACTAGAAGGAGATGTTGGGACTGTTACAACTCTATCTCAGAAAGATATTATTAAGGTTTTTGAACAGGATATGTGGTATGAAGGGAGAGCATTATGGAAAGATAAGAAGGAGATTAAGAAATTGTTGATGTCAAAAGAATGGAGATATATCGCACACGTCTTCATTTCTTGTTTGGATGATAGAAAGGGAGGATTAGATGGTCTGAATTTACAATGGGTTGAAGCAATGCTGTTAGTATACCTAGGGCTAAAGGTTAATATCCCACAACGAATATTTGACAGCCTCGTTTCAAATATCCAAGCTCTGAGAAAGGAAAGGTGGCTCTTGTATCCAAGATTCGTGCGAATGATCATAGATCATCTGGAGCCAGATTTGGAGAAGTTGGAAAACAAGCTTCCTCTATCTCCGATGCATCCTAGAATATTGCCAGACTGTGCTGCTAAAAGACCAAACTTTTCTGGATACATCAGTTACTTGTTGAAGCACATGTACTCTCCACAGAGGTACGAGCATATTAAGAAGCTGATAGCTACAGAGAACAAAAGGAGAGCTGAGGGTAAGGCAGCTGAAAATGTGAAAACCATAAGGAAGCAGTATGTAAGGGGGACGGGCAAAGAAGTTGCTAATAAGGTTGAGGAGGAATTGGAGGAACTGGCTAGATCTGAGAGGAGAACTAAAAGGAAACATCAGGAAATCTAGGAGGAGGAAGCAAGGAGCAGTTAGAAGAAGAAAGTCGATGCACGTTCTGAGATGGGCCAGGATGTTGTTTGAAATCTGAATACTTCCTTGGAAAACGAGCTTAGTATGATCAAGAAGAAACTGGTCAATTCAGATATCAGAGACCAGGAGAGGGATAAAGAGATAAAGGATCTGAAGGAAATTGTTGTGAGCCAATCATCTCTAATCAAGAGACTGCTATGTGAGATGAATGAAATGAAAAAGGCACAGAATCTTCCAAATCAGTTGACTGAAGCTGAGATTGATTCCTTGACCGATATATCTAGGTTTGCATCTCTGAGACATGGTGGAGTTGGATCCAGTGGAGCAGGAGGTAGTGGTTCTGGGATAAGTGAAGCAGGTGGTAGTGGTGTTGGGGGTAATAAGGATGATGATTTCGTTGATTTGGATGATATAAACATTGATGTTGAGGCCTTCACGGTTGATCACCAGAATCAAGATACTGCGGCTCCATCTATGTCACAGATTCAGCTTGTGGATGAGCCCAGACGTTGAGATTTTTGATGATCTAGTCGATGATAATGCAGAGGATTATGAGTTGAAAGCAAATCCCTTAATCTATGAGACTAAGGTAAATTCCTTGAGTCAGTAGATCATAGACTTAAGGAGGGAGGAATGGTTCAGTAAGCCGAAGGTTCTAGAGGAGAAAACACCTCTATTCCAAAGCTTTGACCCTAAAAAGATAAAGGAGACGGATAGGAGGATCATAAGCTGGAAATTCAATGCTGCACTGAATTCATTCATGATCAAGAGACGAGGCAGGGGCATAAGCTACATACATAAAAGGGAAAACTTCAAAACTCTACCTCGATGGGATCTTAGAAGGTTGGCAGAGTTACCTTTGATTGATGGACATTTGAGTACCCGAGCATCAAACTTGAAAGAAATGCTTGTGCACGTAGCGAGAGATAATTTTGAAAGTTTTGGGTATATGAAGGGTCAGAGAAAGAGGTCGAAGGAGGATATAGATTGGGTCACTGGGGAACCAAAGACTGTGATTGAGTACAAGCCTTCCAAAACCATGTGATTGAGATCAAGAACTATCCAGGCTTCAAGATTTTATGAAATGGTTTTATGATAATCTGACTAGTGAAGCTGTTGTAAGGATTGGAGAGGATGCCGAGATAAAACTATTTGATCTAATGGAGGTGTTCTCATTTAGTGACAATGATTTAAAAACACTATGTGAGAACCCTATCAGGCATGGGGCAAGGGAAGATACTACAGAGGAAGCAAATCTATTCATGAGAGTGGCTAATAAAGCTCGTGCTATCAGGAAGGAGGTTAGAGAATTGGCAGAGAAAGTATGGCAAAATGAGGAGAGAATGGAAGAGGAGAGGGACTTGTCAAATAGAATGAATTTTGCTCTAGATGGTTTGGGCAGGCCTTCCAATGAAGCAGGAAATGTTGCTAATGAACCTGCTAAAGACACAACTGTTGCAATAGAAACTGAACCTGTTGTGGTGCTGAAGCAGAGCCAGTTGCTGAGTTGAAGCTGTATTTGTTAAGGCAGTAGGATCAAGTGACATACCTAAAGAGGCTGAGAAAGTCGTTGAAGCTGATCAGGGAGTGGATAAAGATCAATCTAAAGTTACAGCTCAAGAATCAAGTGCCGGAGCCGAACATTAAAGACTCAGAAGGCTGAATCCCTCCCTAGGGGGAATATTGAAGATCAATGTAGGGAGGAATTCATTAGTTTTGTTTATATTTGTTTAATCAATGTGATAGGACAAACTATGTTAGTATTTATGTTTTTTGTTTGTATTGGTTGCAGCGAAACTGCCGAGCGAAACTGTGTTTCGCTCGGAGTTTGCACATTTTGATTAGGTTACCGGAGACTGTTTCGCTGAAAGTGCCAGCTAAACTAGCCTCTGATCTATATATTGCAGCCTTTTCTTCATCCTTTGTAACTTTTTGGCAAATCCTAATACAAGAAATCTGTTTTGGTGAGTTTTGGGATGGCTAGGAGCATATTTCTCATCTTAGTAACCTTTTATAACATTTGATATTGATTGTGTTTAGATTGGGATTGAATATTGTTAGATAACACACTTGGTTGATAACTTGGAGCTTAAGTTTCTCATTTTCTATTGTTGTTGTGTTGTTTTGGACTCAAACATCATTCATTGCACTGACTAAGATCAGTGAGGACTAACAATACTCAAACATCATTCATTTGCACTGACTAAGATCAGTGTGGACCAACAGATCCTTTTAGATAAAAAGTTTTGATCACCACAGACGTGATTCTTTTACATGGAAACCATTTGATCACCTCAGACGTGATCCTTTTAAATAAAACTTTTGATCACCTCAGACATGATCCTTTTACAGTTCAGAAATAGGCTTTTATCAGATAACATTCGGTTCAATTTGTGACATTCACAAATTTCATCTTGTTGCATAGTCTGACATCGACTCAATACAGACTACTAAAACAGGAAAAATTTTAATTAAACTGAAACAAGACATATTTTTGTGTTTTTTATTTGATGAGGGTTGAAAACTTTTAAATATCACTTAACTGATTTCTCCCCTTGAGCAGAACAACTTCAAACATTTTCAACATTTCTAGAAAGATTCATATGTAATCATACAGGTATAGGCATAATCATTTGGGACCTTTTTTATTTATTTAGATAACAGAGAACGTTATATTTAACCATCACATATTCTTTTTTATCTAAGAGTCAAAAGCACTTATAGAAAATCATGCTAGACCTATTATATGGTACACATTGATTTTGACAATGGGGAGATGCAGCCATGATGATTGCCAGTATATTGGTCCACATAAATCCATACACAGATTTTTGACATACATTGGTGATTATTTAAGTTTATTATTTCAACAAGCATTTATGGATTCCACACTTATATAATAATGAAGTTTCCTCAGGAGATTTTGAGTGGTCTACGGGTTTTTGACAAGAAGAAACTATTCTAAGAGCTTTCAAAGAGATGCCAAGCCTCAGCTCAGTGCCATCGCACAGCAGAGAGGCACAAACAACAATGAATTCTAGAATATTTAGGTTGTGTTTATCCTTAGGTCAGTACCATCGCACAGCAGAGAGGCACACAACCTATCTTCTTGTTAGAGCAATTTTATTTTACATATAATGCCCTAACAACATTTGTCATTAGCTTGATTGCGTTTCACATTTTTCATGCGCTTTGCTCATTTTTATGGTCGTCCGTACACATTTGTGGCGCTCATTTTGCTCTTCACCCCTTATTCGAAATAAGCTGATTGTGTTAACCAGGGATGAGATGAAAACCCACAGCCTGTTGAATGATTTAGTTTTAATTTATTCACCAATGAAGTCTAATAATCTATTGCGTTGAATCTACCGACACATCATATAATGGATTAGCAACCCCTAGGACTATTTTCTCTATGTAACCACAGTTACAGATTAGCTTACTATCATTTTTCCTTTATTTTGCTTAGACTTCTCAGACTTATAATTTTCTATAATTTTTAATACAACATTGTGAAACATTTAAATCTTTTTGTTGTCCCAAACAATTCAATCCCTGTGTACTATCATTTTCATAATATTGAATCAATTTCATAGATTTGATGTCTTTGCTTTTCAGCTTATCTGCCCGCCCCCGTTTTTTTAAGTAATTAAATACTAACTACTGAAACTAAAAATATTATCCACCCAATAAAATTCTAAAACCGAAAATCTTTTTGTGTTTTTGAAAATTTTAAAGATAGAAAAATTAAAATAAAGCAAAATAAAACTAAAAAATAAATCATAGAGACGGACTATGAACTTGATTCGTCTGGCATCATATCCTCTTTGTTTTTAATGCTATTAACCTCTAATAGATAATTAAATCGAGGTTTATCAAAAGCTTTTGTGTAGAGGTCGGCGCATTGGAAATCCGTGTTAATTTTAACAACATCGATTAATTGTTTTCCAAAACAGTCACGTATAAAGTGATATTTAATGCCGATGTGTTTAGTTTTGGGGTGTTGGACAAGATTTTTAGTGACAGCAATAGCAGCAGAATTATCAACAAATATAGGGGTGTTAGAAAATTTCAAACCGTGGTCTTGCATTTGCAGTTGAATCCAGATGATTTCTGAACAGCAACTTGCAGCAGCAACGTATTCAGCTTCACATGTTGACAGAGCAACAGACGTCTGCTTTTTACATTGCCAGGTGACTAATCGTCGTCCAAAGAACTGACATCTCACAGATGTTGACTTGTAATTCATCTTGCAACCACCATAATCTGTGTCACTATACGCTATTAGCTCAAAGTCATCATCATGAGGATACCACAACCCAAGCATTGGAGTACCCTTCAGGTAACGAAAGATCCTTTTCACCCTAATCAGATGATTTACTTTTGGTTTTGTCTGATATCTGGAACAGAGACATGTGGCACACATAATATCAGGACGAGAAGTTGTGAGGTACATCAGAGATCCGATCATTCCTCGATACATAGTGGCATCTACCAGATCACCATTTTTGTCAGGTGCCACATCATGGTTCATGGCATGTGGAGTACCAGCAACCGTTGCATTCTCCATGTCGAACCGACTAAGGATATCTTAAACATATTTGGTCTGATGCTGGAAGATTTCAATCAGTGTCTGATCTACTTGTAAACCAAGAAAGAACTTCATCTCTCCCATGGTACTCATTTCAAACTCTGCTTTCATCACCGATTCGAATTCTTTACATAATGCTTTGTTTTTGGAACCAAATATTAAGTCATCCACGTATATTTACACCATTATTAAATCACCATCTTTTTCTTTTATGAACAACGTGCAGTCAATTATACCTCTGTGAATGCCATGTTTCAGCAGATGAGTAGAGAGTTTCTCATACCAGGCTCGAGGGGCTTGATGGAGCCCGTACAAAGCCTTGTCTAGTTTATAAACTCTATCTCGATGATAAGGATCCTCGAATCCTTTGGGTTGACTGATGTAAACTGTTTCACGGATCTCACCATGAAGAAATGCACTTTTCACATCCAATTGATATACTTCGATCTTCATAAAGGATGCATAGGCTAGGAAGATTCTAATTGCTTCTATCCTGGCCACTGGTGCAAACACTTCATTGTAGTCAACTCCTTTGACTTTCCTGAACCCTTGAACCCACTTAGTGCCAATCACCTTTGCACCTTTTGGTCTATCCACAAGTGTCTAGAGCCTAACTTCTTAAACTGTAGGAGTTCTTCTTGCATGGCACTTACCCATGCCTCATCCTTTAAGGCATCGCTTACATACTTGGGCTCAACTTGAGACACAAAACATCGATATGCCCCATCGTGTATGTATCCCTTTTCCATGACCGCAACATAGTCAGCTGAGTATAGCTGATTTCTTGTCTGAACTCCCGAGAAAAGATCCCCGATGATGTTATCCAGGGGATGATTAACATTAATCCTAGTTTCAGGAGTTGTGGGAAATGCTACTTCATCATCCAGGTTTTGAAGCATAGGTTCAGTTTCTATGGCTGTTGAATGACTAGTTTCAGGAATTCCAGTCATTTCATAATTAACTACTGGTGTACTCTCAACAGTGGGGACCTATTCCTCATGGCTCACATTTTCAGTTGCAACTTCTTCATCATCAAAGGAGGGATCACTTATCTCTAGATCTCCCCCTGAAGGGCTAGAAGTGCCTTCTAATGGAGCCGAGGATGTCGAGTCTCGAGTAGGAGTATTTAGAACATCGTACATCATTTGAGTGGCCACTTCATTATCAGAATGGGAAGAAGGTAGATTAAAGGATTTAAAAAATCCATTATAGTCGAAGAAGAAGGAAGGTCCTTTTCCAGGAAGGGGGTGGTGTGTCTTTGTACATCAACATTGCACCACACTTCTATCTGACCAGTTGAGTTATTATAAACCCTTTTGTCTGGTATACTGTAGCCAAGAAAGGTACCTTCTTCTGCCTTCTCACAGAACTTCCCAGTCTGACTTTTCTTTAACAGCATGCATGGGGCTCCAAATGGTTCTAGATACTCCAAATTGGGTTTTCGCTGTTAGAGCAACTCATAACAAGTTTTACCATGACGTTTAACCACTAACACCCGATTGAGTGTGTAGCATGCATTAGCCACTTCTTCGTTCTAGAATTGAACCTGCAGCTTCGAATCTACCAACATTGTCCTCGCCGTTTTGATCAAGCTTCGATTCTTGCGTTCAGCAACTCTATTCATCTGTGGAGTGTATGCAGAAGAGAATTGATGAACAATCCCTTTCTCTTGACGGAATGCCTCCATCCACTGATTCTTGAATTCTATCCCGTTGTCTGAATGAATTTTCCTTACTTTAAGCTTGTAGAGTGACTCCAATGTAGTAACTAGATGTTTGAATGATTCAAATGTCTCTGACTTCGCTTTCAGAAACATCACCCAAGAGAATCTTATCCATCACCATAAAGTAGTACCAATCTCCAGCAATGCTCTTTGTGCTGACAAGGCCAAACAGATCCATGTGTAGAAACTCAAGAGGAATTTCGATAGAATGAACTTTCTTCGATTTGTGAGACTTCTTTGTATGTTTCCCTTTCTTGCATGCTATGCAAAAATTTGGGAGCAGGAAGTTCTTGACAGTAACTCCGTCCACCAGATCATTCTGAACCAGATGATTCATCTTCCTGGGATTGATGTGTTCTATTCTCCTATGCCAGGAAACTGAATCCCTCTCAGTTGCTTTTGACAAGAAACACTGAGTAGTGGACTCAGTTTTGGAGGCTTTTAAAAGGTCCAAGACATACAGGTCTTTATATCTTGAGGCCGACATTAAAACTTGCTCCTCCTGGATAACATACTCATTCTTAAGTATGTAACACTTCTTATTGTCAAACATGACCTTAGATCCCTTATCACAAATTTAGGAAACAGAAAGCAAGTTGTTTTGTAATTGCTGAACGTAGTTTACCTTGAGCGGTGATATATCCTCCTTTATTTCCTGCGAATGATAGATGTCCTCCTTTAATTTGCTTGACGTTGAAAATGAGGGACGAATTCCCGGTCATGTGCCTGGAAACCCCACTGTCAATAATCTAGGTATTAGTGATAGTGCTGTAGCGGACAACCCGCACAAAGAATGGAGATGATTAGTTCAGGTTTGGGACCCAAGCCTTTACTGGCTTTGGTTTCCCAGAGGTATCACATATTGTCAACTCAACCCACTGACCTTCGGAGGGCGAGGACACATCTTTCTTCTTCTTGTCCTCACTATCAGACACATTACTTGATTTTTCTTTCCACAAACCAGTTTTGTGCAAGGCTTGTTTGTGGTAAACATACGACTGGTTTATGGTTTGAACTTTTGGTTCACTAATATTCCTAGGTTTAACCTTAGGTAACACAGCTTCACTTTGAGCTTGTCTGTGTTGCCTTTGGTATCTAGGAGGAGTATTAGATCTATTTTTAAAAGACCTTTGTTTTTCATGAAAAAGTTCAATTTTTCTTTTAGTTGTCTGATAATAAAGACAATTTGGAGAAATATGTCCTCGTTTACCACAACTGTAGCAAGATCTCCTTTCGACCGGTTGGGGAGAGCTTTTAGGAGAGGTTGAGTATGGTTGGGGGCTGGTCTATTTCTCTTCCTTCTTAGATGATTCACCTTCTTTAACAAACTTAATTGTTTTGACATTTTCAACACCTTTTTCTTTCATTTTATTAGGATTTTGATTATTAACACGTTTAGGATTTGTTGGTTTAGATTTTTTAGGTTCTAAAGTAGTCATTTGTGAACCCAATCCAACATTATCCTTTTTGACTTTATCGCACGAATCCTCTATAAGCACCTTATCTTTTAATCCCGAAGTAGTAGTCTTCTGTTCAGTGACAGACTACACAGGTTTACCAGTGGACTCTGGATCACTAACAAGAGGAGTAGTCACCATATGATCCTTAACTGGGTTATTATTTATTACTCTACATTTAGTATTCAAAAGGATCGCATATGGAGGCGGCAATACTTTATATCCCAGACCTTCCCCGTCGTTACGTTCTTTCACTAAGTTCTGAACTATGTGAGAGGAACTAGCTAAACTATGCAGTTTTTCATTTAAAGACTCAACCTTGACTTGTAAAACTGCTTTTTCCTTTTTAGTTTCCTCTAAAGTAGTTAAATAGAACTAAATGTCACTTGATTGATTTAGGGTAACAACCTTGGTTTCCCTTAGTTGTTTCCCTAGCAATTTTATCTTTTCTTTAAAACTGAACTCGTTTTGTTTTAACAGTTTGCTTCAGTGCAGAGTTTGAAATCATTTACCAGATTATCATTGTGTTCTAATACCCTAGCAAATTTTAAGTCAATGATTTCTCTAAATTTATCACAATCATTACAAGCATGTTTATCAAACATTTCGTCTTTAGAGTATACCTGTGCAGAACTAGACGAATCAGCCATAAATGCAGATTCAGACTCTTCGATA
>BJCO01364261.1:0-13061 GCA_018326465.1 Flaveria floridana
GGGGGGGGGCGTACGGTTTCCATGAAGATCGATGTGTACCTTTTCCACTTTGGTCCTCCATGATTTTTAACTTTACATAAGTTAATTAGGTTTTTTATTTATAATTATAATAACAAACATTATTATTTAATAGTAGAATTTAACTAAAAATAATTTGATTAATCACTAATCATAATTTGTTTAATAATAACATAACGGAGAGAGGTTAGATAACGAAAAGAAACGATGATAACCTGAAAAAGTCGGGTTGTCACAATAGGCCAACAATTAAGAAGGGAGAAAGGTGTTGGTTTGGGTTTTTAATTGTTATTCTAACTTTATAATTTCTGTACATATAATTTCTTTGTTTTTATATTTTTTCAACGTTATACATGTGTATTAAGAGTTTTAACATTAGGTTAAAACTCAAATACCATTTCATTTCACCGTAGCATAATATAGAAGTATTAGTTTTGGAGTTTAAAAAGTGGAAATGACACACTGGAACTAAGAAAAAAGGTCTAAGGATTGACATCAAGATTTTGCTCAAGCCATAAGAGCTGAAACCATAATTTACAGCTCTAGTTTGAAGCATATAATTTTTGACTTTGTATTTTCTAATTAAAAATTCAAGAAGTACATCAATGTACTAGGTTTCTCGCCAAAAAGTGTCTCCAAACGCTTGAACTTTCGTTCAAGGAAACATTGTTAAATTTCGTTAACTTCCGGTGTCGTTTTAAGAGTTGTTAATAACTCTTAGCTTCTTTCTTCAAGAATGTCGCGTGAACCCAACAACTGTCGCCAATCATGTCGCCAGAAACCAACTAAACGACTAACTCCACTTAGCTTCTTTCAATGAGTTATCTACTATTTGATGGATCGCACTCACACATCTGTCTAAAATAATTATAAAGCACAATATATATTGGTTATGGATTGGATAGGACTTTACAAATATTTTAACCCATGTTTCAAAAATGAGGTATTCTTACACATTTCATCCCAATATGAACCCCATTTTGTTGGTTCTATGAAGAAAATCTAGATCAAAGATCGAGGCCTAATTAATCATTATATCTACGATAAAGAAAACACTCCATTCTCACAAAACCTTTTAAAAAAACACACTTTTCAAAAATATCAAAATACTTCCGGCACAAATTATTTGTTACAGATTTTGCAATGGCAAAACTTAGCTACAGTGTTGTTGGTCCTTGAACTTCATTGTTTTGCTTCTTTCAACTCTCATTTGTGTTCTTTTTTGCTCTGAATACCTTTAAAACAAGACATACACGAAGTAAACATTTCTCATAATAATAAGCATGTAAATCACGTATTTAAACATAATAAACATAAATTATCGCTGTGTGATCATTCCACCATCGCGCGATAGTTGGGTTTGAGACCATAGTTAATGAAAGAGAGAAACAGAAGAAGCTGCTTTTGTTTGAGACCATAGTTAATGAAAGAGAGAAACAAAGGAAGCTGCTTTTCTTGGTCTAACCAAGAGGGATCACTATCTAACGAATGGAAAAGCAGGCACTCACTTTGGCCGATGAATAGAATCAAAGGTGACTGTTTAATGCAAAGCAAGCACACAAGAAGGCATCTAAAAGAAAATGGCCGGAATTATTTAAAGAAAAAGAAAGAAAACAAGCAACCTTGAAGGTAGCCACTTGAAATAATATGAAGTTCTCAAGGACAGAAGCGGACAAGTAGACAACTTCATTAATTTATGCAGACAAGAATGCAAATATCAAAAGTTATCAAAAATATTGGTCGGAAGGGAGCCTGCCATAAGATACGTTGGGTAAGCCGAAAGAAGCAAAACAATGAATTTCAAGGACCAAGTGTGTATCATACGCTGAGGTTAGTTAGATCCAAAATTTGAGGATCTTTTATCTTACTTGGATATCTTCAAGAGGGTTTTGAATAAGAACAATTCCTAAACGTTTGGAGACATTTCAAAGGTGATTTTTGTTGTTCTTAAGCTTTCCAAGACCTACCTAATTTATCAGGAATCATCAACCAAACAAAATTGAAGACTCAATGAAGATCATTCGTGGATAAATCTTTTATGATTGTTTTTGGGTAGAGAGTTCTTGCTAAATGAGACAATTAGTTATGTTTAGATTAGGGTTTTACGTTAAATACGTTGTTATTGAATGTAATTAAAGGTTTTGGTTGATCTAAACGATATGCTTATAAACAAGGTAATTAGCTTTATCATCGGTGTTTGGTTTTCTTGCAATATTTCCTTATTGAAAAAAATAGATAACTTGATATAGGTGAATTGATAACATTATAAATGACCAAATTTTAAAACAAACTCATAATTTGTGTTTATGCAATTTGTAAATCTACTTGACAACGATTGATCTTGTTATATTTGAAACCTGGAAATGATTGCTTTCTTGTTATTATTATAATCTCTCTAAAAGTTTTTGCATTCATAGTTGTATTTTTTAAAACAATTCCAAGTTTCAGTTTTTTGCTTTTAAAAGTCTTTCATACGTATAATAGTTTTAGTTTAGTTGAATACTTTTCATCAACTCTTTACGAAGACAACCTTAGTCCCTCCTATAAAATAACGGTAGCTAAGACTGATTATTTACATTGATATTGATCGAGTCTCGACAACCAAATCATGGAACACTTTTCATTCTTCCTTCTATTTAATTACTACTTGATTGATCAAGCCCGCTGGTTTTATTGCCTGACACTCACTCTATCGATTGTGTTCCATACTGCTTTCATTTTTTTGTCGCTCATGACTTGCTCTGGGCAACGACAACCAAGTGTCACGGAGTGATTTCTTTAACTCTCGTGCGGCACTTATACTTGCTCTAAATTTAGCCTTTGTGACCCAAATGTAGTAACAATTTAAGTTATGATGTGGAAGCGTTTGCAAGCTCGTAATACAAATGTTTTTGTATTGCTTAGAAGGTTGTTTAAAGAGTTAGTTACAAGTGTTTTACACAAGACTTGTATGTGTTTTTGGGTTATTACAAATGAAGATTTCATCACCTATTTATACTAGTGGCTTAGATCTAGATATTTCTAATCTAGATTATTCTAATCTAAATATCTAAGATATTTACTAATCTAAACATCTAAGATATTTACAAATCTAATATTAGATATCTGCTTGGTTAATATCTAGATATTTTACATGATATTTTCTTGGATTATCAAGGCTTTTCTAGAGCCTTCTTGCCAGCTCCAATCCTTGATATTTCTAGGCATTTCTTGGCCATTTTAGGGTTGTTCCAAGATGCTCTATTGCTAGTTTAAAACGTGTACACTGTTCTGGAGATTTCTGGGCAGCTCTTAGATGTGTCCAAACGTGTCCAGAGACTTCCGGAAGTCGGCATAAACGACTTGCTTTTAGGCAGGTCGTGACATTCTCCCCCACCTAAATACACGACGTTTTCGTCATGCTTGAGTGACCCTAGACTTGTTCTCGTGAGTTGCAAGACTGATAGTGTTTTGCGTTGATGGCTGGACTCCATCGCTGCTGTGTGTACTTGATCGCCTTTGACAATGTACAAGGTGTTCAAAACAGTTGCTGGAACGGCTTTTGCTTTTCGAAAAAAATCCATCCCGAGCACGAGCTTGTAGGCGCCCAATGGTGCTATTGAGAAGTCAAGTTTTCCTTGCCATGTCCCGATTTTAGTCTTGATGGCCCATGACATTCCTTCGATCGCTTTCGTGTTAGCATTGGCGTCTTTGAGAAATCCTTCTCGTGTGGATATCCTTAAGGAAAGTCTCTTTGCTTCTTCTCGTGTTATAAAATTGTGACTTGCTCCGGTATCGACTAGTGCCTTTGCAAGTCGTCCATTTATTTCTAAGTTCACAAACAGAAGTCCTTTCGCCTCCGTGTTCGTGATGTTGCCCTTGTGCTCCATTGGACAGGACTTACCATTTTCAATGGCTTCCCTTCATATGCCATCAAAACATTCAATACTTTTAGTTGCATTGCCCCGAGACGAACCTCCTTGTCTTCACGGGATGCATCATCAGTTCTGGCCACCATGGCTTGCAAACTTTGTTTCTTTGGGTAGTCCCGAGCATTATGTGGTCCGTCACATATGAAACAAAACTTTAGAGGACTCTTTTCGTTGTTGTATCATGGTGGTCTCCTTGTTTCCACCTTTCGATCATGATTGGGCTTAACTCCCCCACCTTTCTCGTGATCACTTTCCTCGTTCAAGGGCCTATATGGTTGTTTCTCTTTATGATCGATCAAGCTTTCAGCTATTGCAATGGCTGAAGCAAGATCTTGAACATTTCTTAATTCTAATTTTATCTTGGCCCATGATTGTAATCCATCGAGGAAGTAGAAAAGGGAGTCTTTATCCAATAAATACGGTATCTCAAGAACAAGTGTTATGAACTCTTTAACAGAGTCCTTGATTGTCCCAGTTTGTTTGAGCTTTCAATGTCGACTTCTGGCTTCGTGCTCAGTGTTTACCGGATAAAATTGTCTTTTGAGTTCTTGGATGAACTCAGCCCAAGTTTTGATTGTGCATGTACCTCGTTCGATGTCCATGCTTCGACGTCTCCACCATAGTGCTACTGTATCTTTGAGATACATAGTGGTTGTCTTGATTTTGGTGGCGTCATTAAGGATTTGTACCCCTCCTAGGTACTGCTCCATTTCCCAAATAATGTCATTGACCGCCTGAGCTTCTCGTTTGCCCAAACACGGTGATGGTTTGGGAATTTGAAATCCCGGTGTAAAGTTCACGATGTTACCTCCAGTCGTGATCATTGTCTTGTTGCAATCAACTACCCTTGCTTCCAAGCCGAGTAGACTTCTATGCATTGTCTTGTTGCAATCAACTACCCTTGGTAGTAACGTCTTTGTTTCTTCTTTTATCATAAATTTTACTTCATCACGAAGTAGTTCCATAGCAGCCTTGAGTCCATCTCTAAGCTCTGTGAAGTCAGCTTCTATCACATCTAGTCGTTGGAAGCACAAGTCTACCTAAGATCCTATCTCGATGAGACCTTTTTCCATGTCACCGACTCGATTTTCCAAGGTACGATCCTTGGATGTCCCACGATTTTTCTTGCTGCCACGGGGAGTCTCATCTTGTCCCCGGTTTCCTTCATCTCTGACAACCTTCCTTGGATCAGTCCCCATCCCTAGCGATCGACATTGCTCTGATACCACTTGTCACGGAGTGATTTCTTTGACTCTCGTGCAGCACTTAGACTTGCTCTAAGTTTAGCCTTTGTGACCCAAATGAAGTAACAATTGAAGTTACCATGCGGAAGCGTTTGCAAGCTCGTAATACAAATGCTTTTGTATTGCTTACAATGTTGTTTACAAGAGTGAGTTACAAGTGTTTTACACAAGACTTGTATTTGTTTTTGGGTTATTACAAATGAAGATTTCATCACCTATTTATACTAGTGGCTTAGATCTAGATATTTCTAGTCTAGATTATTCTAATCTAAATATCTAAGATATTTACTAATCTAAACATCTAAGATATTTACTAATCTAATATTAGATATTTGCTTGGTTAATATCTAGATATTTTACATGATATTTTCTTGGATTATCAAGGCTTTTCTAGAGCCTTCTTGCTAGCTCCAATCCTTGATATTTCTAGGCATTTCTTGGCCATTTTAGGGTTGTTCCAAGCTGCTCTATTGTTGGTTTAAAACGTGTGCGATGTTCTAGAGATTTCTGGGCAGCTCTTAGATGAGTCCAAACGTGTCCGGAGACTTCCGAAAGTCGGCATAAACGAATTGCTTTTAGGCAGGTCGTGACACAAGGCTGCCACCTTGCTTCTTAACCTTTCTTCGGCTACTCAATATTTTTTAACACCGACTGCTACAAAGCTATCACATTAACATCACATCGACAATCACCACCTTTTCTCCACTTCAGTGTGAATGCTCTCTTGTTTTTCCTAATTTTCACAAACTATTTTATTTTGTTCTAATTATCTTTACTTATGTAAGGCCACGTTCCCGGGACACTTACAACTGGTCGATCATCGCACTTAAAACACATAATTATATAACTTTACTAAAATCATGCAGCGGAAATTTTTAAAACAAACATTTCATTTCATTTAAATAAACACTTTTGCAAAATAATACATCGTTCATTACAAAATATCACTCGTTCGTATTACAATGCAAAAACGTTAAACAAAAGAATGCCATCCAAAAAGAGACGAGTAGCCGCCCCGTGCCATCCTCAGCAACATTACCTGCTAACTGGAAACACTTAAAAGGTCAGGGTTGGTGAGTGAGTTCTAGTTTTATAAATAAAATACTTTAGTTTAGTTAAAAACCATTCATTACTTTCGTTCGTGAGCATACATCATATGTACACATAGATAATAATTTCTTGTTTATTATCTTTCTCATCGTACATTATCGTTCATTACTCGTTCGTTCATCTCATACATTCTTTCTTTCATAATCATCTTTCTTCACGCAATACCCCCGACTCGTGTCTGAAGACTGATACCATGACGGGGCCTGTAAACAAACCCCTGACTCATGTCCGAATACTGACACAGTACCGGAGTACGCGATTCGTTCCTCTTTTATCTATATTCTGTCTCACGTAATACTCCCGACTCATGTCCGAAGACTGATACTGTGTCGGGGCCTGTAACCAAACCCCTGACTCATGTCCGAAGACTGACACAGTACCGGAGTACGCGATCCACTTCTCATTTAACTGGATCTTGTCTCATGCAATACTCCGGACTCATGTCCGAAGACTGATACTGTGCCGGGGCCTGTAGCCAAACCCCCGACTCATGTCCGAAGACTGACACATTACCGGAGTACGCGACAAGGACCCCTTCCGAGTCTGTTGCGACAACAGGGTCACTCACCTCATACATTTGCTTGCAAGCCTTTCATTCGTTCATTCATTTATTAATGCATACATTCATTCATTACGTTCCTCTTTTCATTATCTTCCACTTTACGTTACATAATACTTTTCATTTCATTCGCTAACATACAACGCAAAGCCACAGGAAGACATACATACATAAACAGGAACATAAGCATAAACTTACCAAAACATCACCATACAAGGCACCATCATACATACATCACATGCAATATACATCATCATCACACATCAAGCACACATAAGCCATCACATCACCAAGGAACCTAACTCAATCATCACCTCTTAAAGTCCCTCAAAACCCTTAAGTCCAAAATGAGGCACATGGAACTTCTCAGGCGCATCAGCAGAAAATTCTAAGTATAAAAACTTCTGGGCGTATGAGCCATATTCGGGCGCATCAACCCTGTTCAGGCGCACCAACTTTAGGCGTATGGAGCTACAGTCGCACGCTCCAATCGCATGACCTTTAGGCGTATGAACACTCCAGTCACACACCTCTTAGGCGTATGACCTTCATTCGCATACTTCCATGCGTATGAACCTCAGTCGCATGGACTTCAGGCGTATGGACCTCAGGCGTATGGACCTCAGTCGCATAACATCCAAGCGCATGGCCTTCAGTCGCATGACTCCCATGCGTATGAACTCAGTCGCATGGCACCCATGCGCATGGACCTCAGTCGCATGCCTTTCGACCGTATGGGCTCCAGTCGCATGCCATTCGGCCGTATAGCCTCCAGTCGCATGCCATTCAGTCTCATGGCTTCCAGTCGCATGCCATTCGGCCGTATGGCCACCAAGCCCTCCCAAACCTATTCTAATCTCAATTCAACCATCCTAAACCTTAGAAATACATACCACAACACCATTCAAGCACACACGAGCTCAAAATCAAAACACATTCGAATCACACACAAACATCCACACACGGGTTCAACATACACACTTTAAAAAAACGGGTTTTACTATGTGTTCTAGCCCTAAATCAGTTGAAAAAAATGTAAAAGAGGGGTCCTAGAACTCACCTTAGCAGCCTCTTCAGGTAGAGCTTCCCACAAACCCGCTTGACTTCGGATTTTGCACCTTGATTCACAAGAAACCCAAGTTTCCCCTTTTTCTCTCTTCTTCCTCTCCTTGGCCGCATGGAGAATGAGTGTGGGAGGGAGAATGGGCTGCCATTCCCCTTTTACACCCACTCCTCCAATTATTTATCCTTTTTGCCATATTTTACCCCTCAACTTTGGGTAAAATGTCTTTTTCTTCCTTTTTTTTCTTTGGCTTCAAAGAAAATAACCGGGTGTTACAAGTCCACCTCCCTTATGTAGGTTTTGTACCTGAAACCTGTTACTTCTCGAATAGTTGCGGGTAATACTGTCTCACCTCTCCCTTTATCTTACACATGGGCTGAAATCCCTTTAGGCTTCACTACCTCCACATAAGTGAAACCACCATTCTCCTTAACTCTTCTCTTCCCTGCTATCGGAAACAGCCACCAGTTGCCTTTTCTAGTTGAATACTTTATCCATCCTTGTGTCCTTCAGTGGCACAATCATACTCTTATCCCCGTTCGAGCACTTTCTTAGACAAGATACATGGAATGTCGGATAACTTCCACTTATCTCATCGGGTAGCTCCCGTCAATATGCCATTGTTTCTTCCTGAGCAACCATTTGGAATGGTCCTATATACCTTGATGTTCACTCTCCTTGCTTTCTGAATTGAATGATTCTCATTTCTAGGATGAGGCCTTCATCATTACTCCATCACCGTAGGTTGGCACCGAACCTTTTCCAGACGTCGTTGATCAACCCACCTTCTTGTGACACTTGTTGTTTGCCTCATAGGCCGTTAGCCATATTCACCTTATGGTGTACGCCTATCCACCCACACCTGTCCTGAACGGTCTAGTAGGAACAAACGCTTTCTCAATTCTATCACGCAATCCTCTAGGGCATCCGGTAACCTAGTGGATTTGTTAATAGCAATTTCTACATCGAAGGGCTCATCGATGTTCCCACTCCTAACATGAAACTTATCACAGAAGCCAGTAGGAACGATACTACTACTAGCACCGCATTCAAAGCATAGATGCACAAATTTAAATTACTAGAAACATACCTGTCGTCAAGTCAAAGTCCGCTCTAGCCTCCTCTTGGTCATGGCAAAAGCTCTAGCCTTCACCCTCTGTTCTCCTTCCTCTAGTCAAAGTCCTACCTTCGACTTCTTACAATCCCTGTTTAGGTGTCCAGTCTCACCATAGTCGTAGCACTTAGCCATGCCGTAATCCCTCGCCCTGTGGCCTTCCTTCCCACACTGGAAGCAGACGTTCAGTCCCTACTTGCACTCCCCCTCGTGGCTTCTACCACACCTCTTGCATACCTCTCCTCTCCTTTTTATTCTCTTACGATCATCATCCCTCAATGCTTTACCTTTAGACACAAATCCTCCATCATTGTCTCGCCTTCCTTTCCCATTCATAACATAGGCTCGCTCCTCCTCTTCATCTGTTATCGCCATCGCCTCCCGCTCGTCGTACAACCTTCCCGCTAGATCGACAGCCGACCTAAACGTGCCTGGTCGGGCAGCGATCAGATGTCTACGAATTTCTGTCGGCAGACCTTGAATGTACCTCTTGATCTTTCGTGACACGGGCATCACTTGGTCTGGCACCAGCCTTGCCATCTCATTAAACTTTGTCATGTACTGCTGGTATGTCATCGTTCCTGCCTCCAGCTGCAGAAACTCTCTCTCAACCTTGTCCATCTCTCGGTGGGGGCAGAATTCCTCAATCACCAGCTTCTTCAATTCTGGCCACCTCATTCTCCTGATTGCTTTGGTACCCTCGGCTTGGACAATGTTGTCCCACAAACACAGAGCTGAGTCCACAAATGAGTGGGTAGCAAACTTCACCCTTTGATCCTCCCGCCATTCGCTAATATTGAGTACCGCCTCTATCTCTATCACCCATCGGTGAGCAGCAGCAGCAGTACCGTTACTGTCAAATGTAGGGGGCTTGCACCTTTGAATAACCCTGTAGTTACAGCCTCGTGTCGGCTCCTGCACAGGCTCTTCCTCCTCTTCCTCATCATCGGAGAGAACCGTCTCCATCTCCAATTGCTCCCGTCCTCTCGAGGACCGGTGCCTCTCCCTTCTTTTTCCATCCCGTACGGCCTTTATCACTTAGGTTACCACAGACGGTAAGATCGTCTACATGACCTGGTGCACTTCCTCCACAACAGCTTCTTTCACTGAGGCTCTCAAGTTATCACTCTCGTCACCAGCCTCCAGATAAGGGGTCTCGGGCTCTTCATGAGCCACCTGTTCAGCTCTAGGCCTTCCCCTTGTGACCCGCGGTACAGTATCACGTCCACCTCGACCTCCACCACGCAAAGCCTTCGAAGATCTACCACCGGCCATCCTCTAACACACTGAAAGATTCAAACACCAACACGATCATTCAAGGGAATAGCTTAGTTTATGTCAAGTATAGCAAGTCCCTAATTACAGTGGCCAGTTGTGATTAGCCACTTACTTTACTCTTCATACCCCGAGCATTACCTGTCCTGACTACATCAGTATCTAAATCTACAAACATCACATAACCCACATAACATGCGCACGTAATACTGGTTAACATTTTTAAAATACCTGATGGCACGTAGCTACTCAGACTGGCATCCCTTCCCTTTCCGTCCTATTTTCAGTTTAAGTTTAGGTTTATTTTGAAAAAATTTACCCATTTCACATAAACTTTGGCTCTGATACCAACTTGTAAGGCCCTGTTCCCGGGACACTTACAGCTGGTCGATCATCGCACTTAAAACACATAATTATATAACTTTACTAAAATCATGCAGCGGAAAATTTTAAAACCAAAATTTCATTTCCTTTAAATAAACAGTTTTGCAAAATAATAGATCGTTCATTACAAAATATCGCTCAGCAACATTACATGCCTACTTGAAACATATAAAAAGTCAACATTGCTGAGTGAGTTGTAGTTCTATAAATAAAATACTTTACTTTCGTTAAAAACCATTCTTTACTTTTGTTCGTGAGCATACATCATACGTACATATAGATAATAATTTCTCGTTTATTATCTTTCTCATCATACATTATCGTTTATTACTCGTTCGTTCATCTCATACATTCTTTCTTTCATAATTATCTTTCTCATTCATCAACTCAGGCAATACCCCCGACTCATGTCCGAATACTGATACTATACTGGGGCCTGTAAACAAACCCCCGACTCATGTCCGGAGACTGACACAGTACCGGAGTACGCGATTCGTTCCTCTTTTATCTATATTCTGTCTCACACAATACTCCCGACTCATGTCCGAAGACTGATACTGTGACGTGGCCTGTAACCAAACCCCCGACTCATGTCCGAAGACTGACACAGTACCGGAGTACGCGATCCACTTCTCATTTAACTGGATCCTGTCTCATGCAATACTCCCGACTCATGTCCGAAGACTGATACTGTGTCGGGGCCTGTAACCATACCCCTAACTCATGTCCGAAAACTAACACAGTACCAGAGTACGCGACAAGGACCCCTTCCGAGTCTGTTACGACAACAGGGTCGCTCACCTCATACATTTGCTTGCAAGCCTTTCATTCGTTCATTCATTTATTAATGCATGCATTCATTCATTATGTTCCTCTTTTCATTATCTTCCACTTTACATTACATAATACTTTTCATTTCATTCGTTAACATACTACGCAAAGCCACGGGAAGACATACATACATAAATAGGAACATAAGCATAAACTTACCAAAACATCACCATACAAGGCACCATCATACATACATCACATGCAAGATACATCAACATCACACATCAAGCACACATAAGCCATCACATCGCCAAGGAACCTAACTCAATCATCACCTCTTAAAGTCCCTCAAAACCCTTAAGTCCAAAATGAGGCACGTGGAACCTCTCAGGTGCATTAGCAGAAAATTCTAAGTATAAAATCTTCAGGGCGTATAAGCCCTATTCGGCCGCATCAGCCCTGTTCAGGCGCACCAACATTAGATGTACAGAGCTCCAGTCGCACGCTCCAATCGCATGACCTTTAGGCGCATGAACACTCCAGTCGCACACCTCTTAGGCGTGTGACCTTCAGTCGCATACTTCCATGCGTATGAACCTCAGTCACATGGACTTAAGGCGTATGGACCTCAGTCGCATAACATCCAGGCGCATGGCCTTCAGTCGCATGACTCCCATGCGTATGAACTCAGTCGCATGGAACCCATGCGCATGGACATCAGTCGCATGCCTTTCGGCCGTTTGGCCTCCAGTCGCATGCCACTCGGCCGTATGGCCTCTAGTCGCATGCCATTCGATCTCATGGCTTCAATTCGCATAGCCCTAGCTGTGTGCAGAATGTAGTTCATCCCGAACCCATTATGCCATTTTCAGCCTCCAAGCCTTCCCAAACCTGTTCTAAGCTCAATTCAGCATCGTAAACCTTAGAAACATATACCACAACACCATTCAAGCACACACGAGCTCGAAATCGAAACCTATTCAAATCACACACAAACACCCACACATGGGTTCAACACACACTTCAAAAAAACATGTTTTACTATGTGTTCCAGCCCTAAATCAGTTGAAAACATGTAAAAGAGGGGTCTTACAACTCACCTTAGCAGCCCTTCGGGTAGAGCTTCCCACAAACCCGCTTGATTTCGGTTTTTGTAGATGATAAATCAAGGCTCGGCAAAACATACTGTGCGATAACCAGTTCCACGCGAGAAGCAGGTCATACGCGAGACGCAGACCACGCGAGAAGCAGGTCATACGCGAGTCGCAGACCATGCGAGAAAGGATCCATGCGAAAGACTGCAGCCGCGCGAAATCTTGATCCACGCGAAAGGCATCTCGCGCGAGAACTCATAGTTTAGTATAAATAGCGTAGTTTCGTTTTGTAATTAAGCTTTTTGTTCATTATTATTGCTTACTGTGCGAAATCGCACAAGACCTTGTAATAGGTTTCTGTTTTCAATCTAATATCGATTTTGTGATTCAATTCAATCTTCTTCTACTCCAATCTTGTTTATATTCCGCGTTCACAAGATTGAGATCGTGTGTTATTGATTTCTGGGAGATTTTCAAGGTTTTACAATTGGTATCAGAGCATTAGGCTCTTGAACCAC
>BJCO01364262.1:0-11557 GCA_018326465.1 Flaveria floridana
CGATTGTGTTCGGGTATCGTCATGACACGCTTGTCATCATACTATTATTGCTACTCTATTCATACCATGTGTTATGACGATCCCGTCTAGCTCACATTCCCGTGTTTCCGCTATCAGCGGGGGTGTGACATATTATACATGTCATATAAACTTATTAAGGTGTTGAAGGGCTGTATAAAGTATATATGGAACGTATAAGAGTCGTATAGGCATACATGTGACGTATAACTCTCTGACAGCCCCTTGCATTTTTATTGCTTTCAATGACTCTATACGTCTCGTATGACCTTCTATGCGACGTAAAGAGGGGTGAGGTGAGTGTGTTGATATTATTACTATTAACCAATGATACTAAGACGAACCATAAATGGTGTTGTTATAAAGCTAAATTTGTTTTTTTTTGTCAAATATAATTATTTCCGTACAAAGATCTTAAAACATCAATTTAGGTACAAGAATTTCACCTTTGTTTCAATTTAAGTATAGCTTCATATCGATGCATCTAATCTTTTTAAAAGAAAGTGAATTGAATTTAAAATTTTGATAAAAGATATGTAATGTTATCAAACCACAAGAGCCATTTATGTAATTTACTCTAGCCTTTTTAAATAAAGAATTACACTGCCTATATTTTCTTTATTACTCTACCTATGTCCTATAATATAAGAAAATCAAAGTACCTATGTTTTATAAGAAAATCAAAGTACCTATGTTATAGCAAAATCAGAAAATGGTTAAGTTTTGTTTATTGTAACAAATATTTAAAAATATATCACTAAACTTATAACGTTACACGTCCGATTAAAATTCGTCAAGATATTCTGATGATAAAGTACATATTTGATGAGAAGATAGAAAATTTCGAATATTGTAAGATGGTGTAGAAAACACAAAAAAAAGAAAAAAGATTTTAAATAGATTATCATCCTTTTTCAAAAAAAATACAAAAGTTCTAATCAAACAAGAAAATATGTTTTTCAACGGGTCCTAATATACTAACACCCCAAATTATAAATCGACACCTTCCTATATGTCGCGTGTGGTATACGCCTTGTATAGCACCATACGCGACGTATGAGGTCGAAAACACTAAAAACGAGAAAAATTCAGGGGAGTTGTTAGAGACCATGCGCCCCATATAGCCCTATACGACACATATAGGGCTATATGACGTGTATAGCAAATTTCGACACTAACTACGATGAAAAAATCAGAGGGCTGGCGGAGGGGTTATACGCTCTGTATAGAACTATACGAACCCCCTATACGACATGTGTGAGACTATACGACTCATTTACAAATTTATGATGTTAATTTAACGCCCTTTTCAACGCATCCTACTTTTGGTCTTTCGGAAACATAAATGCGTATAACTCATATCCAAAACAGCTATCTGACCCGAAAACCTGTGCATCAACGGTCGGTCAAATCGGGTCGGATCTGCTCGGATCCAAATCGTATTTCTCCCAAACTTCCTTCTTCCTCTCATCTTCATCAGTTCATCACCATTTTCACTCTTCTCCTCAACCAAACAGCTATGGAAGTCGCAACAATGGCTTCTCACTTCTTCCCCACCACACGATTAACATCAACAACCAATTCAAGACCCAATTTTCGACCTCCAACCGCTTCGTTATCATCATCATCATCATCATCATCATCATCATCATCATCTCCATCTTCTTATTCCTCCATCAAAGCCTCCTTATCCACCAATTTCATCTCTCCGTACGTCGGAAGCAGCGTTTCCAGTGACTTCTCCGGCCATAAGATCCGACCCGCGTCACTCAACCCTTATTCTAGCTCCCATGGAAAACGACTCGGTGTTACTATGGTATTTTTTCCCCCTTTCATCGACTTGTGTAGATTGAAATTCGTTGTTTTCATCATCTTCACGTGTTAGGTTTGTGTAATTTAATCGTTCGAGAGTTTCGTGTCTGTAGATTGGTGATTGAATGACATAATTTTAACCTAAGATAGTCAGAATCGAGTTTCCCCTTTTGATTTTAGGTTATTCACAAGTTAGTGGTTCTATTGTTAAAGCAGAAGGAGCTATAGTCTGACAAACTATATTGGTACTTTAGTACTCGTAGGTTTGAGAAGCCTGTGCATAATAAATTGCAGTTTATTAACCCAAATATGTTATATCATGGTACATGATTCTAATTTTGTTCTGTTTTTTTATTTAGAAAGCTACTTTGGATTGTATCTTTTTGAATGAGCTTACTAATGCTGTTGGGGTAGCTAACTTGTTAAGCTTGGAGCTATTTCTTAATCTTATGAGGTTGCAGGGAATTGCAAATGAATTGCTTAATATGGCTTTTTCTGATTCTGCTTGTTCGTATATAACTATAGAATATCTTTCTTCCAGAAGTGATTGATTAATAAGTTTGATGTAAGGTATGTAGATAACACGTGAGCTTGTCGTACCCTCCACGTTAATTTAGAGATGGTATATGCATTCTTATGTATTAAGTACTGCTATCATGGTATTGTGATAATTATATGAAACCCTACATAGTTTGGTGATTACTGGCATATAACTTTGATTTGTTGTGTACTAATATGACAGGTGATTCCTTTCTCAAGGGGAAGTGCCTGGGAGCAACCACCTCCAGATTTAGCTTCTTATTTATACAAGAATAGAATTGTGTATTTGGGTATGTCTCTTGTCCCATCTGTCACGGAACTGATACTAGCGGAATTTCTTTACCTACAATATGAGGATGACAAAAAGCCAATTTATCTTTACATAAACTCTACTGGAACAACCAAGGTATTAGCTTTCTTATTCTAAGCTGCTTAATAGATTAATTTCATTCCTTAAATAATCATGTAGGATGAGTATGTTGAGATTCTATTGTTTTAGTTTGTTCCCAAAAAAAAGATTTAAGTTGATTGACGCATTTTAACTAGTTTAGTTGTCGAGGGTAATAGTAGATAAAGTAGATAATTTTATATTTCTGCTAGATATTGGTCCATTGAACATTATATCATTATTACAATTGGCAATCAAAGCACAAACTGGAAAAAAGTTCTAAGATTGTAACGAATGTCCATTCTTTTAATCTGATGTGCACTCGTTGAAATTCAGATTTTTGCCCTATCGCTAGTGGTTGCTCCCGATTTGAAGCACCCATTTTCCATTCATAGAGAGATCCAATTGTCAAAATCAATAAAAAGGAGATTACCCTTAAACTAATCACTGCTTGAAATTCAAAGGAGATTATGGCCTTTACAGCCTCACTTGCACGCTATTATTTATGTGCATATGAGATTGTGTTTCCATGGTTTCTTCCACCAAATTATGACTTTTTAAACATACAGAGATTAAGAATCAACCATAGTTTCTTCCACCAATTTATGGTTTTAACATTCCAAAATGTTGATGTCAAATTTTTTTCCCTTATATATGTTTTGGTTGATTTTTTGGTAACATAAACTAGATGGCAATAAAATCATACTGGAATATTTGTACAAATCATTCTTTTATGGACTAAAGTTTAACGGCAGCATAAGTGTGGGAATGGCAAAGGGAAACACTTTTTAATTTAATTACTATAACAAACAAACGGACATACCCAACAGAATCTCACTTCAACAGTCGGATCTAAGAAGGGTGGGATAAATGAATACTTTTTAATTTAATTAAAAAGAAATAATAAATGATGAACACAGTCATGCTTCTTAATTTGTTTTGACATTTTCCAGGGTGGTGAAAAGTTGGGCTATGAAACAGAGGCTTTTGCAATTTACGACGTTATGAGGTAGCAAGTCTATTACTTTTCACTAGTACATTCACAAATATCATTACAGTAGTTGTTTGTTATCTTATCAATTTGTGTTTATTATACTAACAGTTATAAACAACTCCATGTGTTGATTAATTTTCAAATGTTGACTTGATATAGTTCTTTATAGCAATAAATGTGTTTTCTATTGTATGGTTAAAGGATGATACAGAATAAAATCAGTATTTTCCCATATTTGCAGATATGTGAAGCCACCAATTTTTACACTGTGCGTTGGAAATGCATGGGGCGAGGCTGCCTTGCTATTGGCTGCTGGTGCAAAGGGAAACCGCTCAGCCCTGCCCTCTTCAACCATCATGATAAAACAGGTAAAAATATTTAAATAAAAAAATAAACAGGTAACTTTTTGTTCACATGCTTGATTACTAAGTCCATCTATCCAACATCACTCATATTTGGTAACTTTTCTTGATTATTTTGCAGCCAATTGCAAGATTTCAAGGTCAAGCAACTGATGTTGAGATTATGAGAAGAGAGATAAAGAATGTGAAAACTGAATTGGTATATACTTGGACTTGTGTGTTTTTCTTCTGTGCCTAAAAAACTGTTTTTACTACTTATTTGCCTAAATATAACTTTCTTTTCTTCTTGTGATTGAAGGTGAAACTTTATTCAAAGCATATAGGCAAGACAACAGAGCAGATTGAAGAAGATATAAGGCGTCCAAAATACTTTAGTCCCAGTGAGGCTGTTGAATATGGAATCATTGATAAGGTACAGTAGCAAGCAATTTTTTAATTCTAGGGATGGCAAAATGGGCAGACCGGTCAAAAGTGTTTCTTTTGTTTTATCTAATGTGGGTCGGGTTGACCCAAGAACAGTTTCTTGTCATCTTTTATGTTTTCTAAATATAACTGATAGTCTAACTATGAATACAAAAACTATATTATTATGTTAATAATCGTTTTTTTCTTTTATAAAGTAATTTAGCTGGTTATATGCCTATTGCCTAAATAAATACACTTTGGACCCTTAGCCTTTTTTCCTTCATTTTCTTTTAGAACTCTATCCTTTTGACCTGACTGAGATAAAAAAAAAAAAAAGGTCCCAAATCAACCTATTTATAAGTAATTGGACTGAAATTGCTACTTAACTGAATTTTAACACTTTTTGTAGGTTATTTACAACGAGAGAGGGAGCGAGGATAGAGGGGTCCTTTCAGACCTGAGGAGGGCACAACTAATCTGACCACTACCAACTGTCATTTTCACAATGGCTTTGGTCTAGTAGTTGTGATTCTGTTATCTATATATGATGGCATCCGCTTTACTTGTATTTGGCGTCAAAACTGATCTGAAGACCATAAAGTTTTAGAACGGGTTTGGTTAATTGCAGCATGTAGCAGTATTGTATAAGGGAAAGCAGTTTAAATTATGCTTTGTCAATCCAATATCTTTTTGCTTAAGAATTAAGACATCAGGAGTATTGTGTTTGTTAATTAATTATTGTTTAACCATTATCTTGGACTGCAATTGCTCTTTTTTCTTTTGTTATTAGTTGTTTTGTTAGAGTATGTGTTCATACTGGAAGCGATTGCATATGATATCGTTTGGTGTAGAGAAACACTAATATTATACGGAATTGTTTTACAAATGTTTATTTGTTGCAGCCTTGCGCTCTATATGTTTACGTAGGAAGAAATCAATGAACAAATTCATCTTGAACAATGCACTTTAAAGCAAAGGTAGTTAAAAGTGCTTGATGTGATGCGTAAAATTAATGATAAAAAATTATAAAATAGGCTTAGAAAATTAATATATTCTAAAAATGTTATGAAAAACTTTATACAAAAGGCAATGAACTCTTTTATAGAGAAATAGTAATTTACTAAAACCAACTAGCCTGTTTAATCTTTGCATTACTAAAAAGTGACATTTATTCACTTCATGAATTAAAAAACCATGTGCACTGTGCAGCATGACAATTTTTATTTTTATTTTGAAGTTATGAATTTATGACATAACTACATATGCTAACATTAGTCGCAATAAAAGGCTCACTGAATAATTGTTGTCTATATAAGAAAATCCACACATAATAGGTAAAAACCCTAATTTTTTTACATATTATGAGAGAGGTTGTTATAAAAAAGTACTAAAGACCACCCCCGTGTAGGAGTCGAGGATAAGAGAGAAGAACGCCAAAGCATGTGCATGTATGTCTACGCCTCCCACAAAGAAAGGATCTTGCTACACGTTTGTCTGAGATGTCTAGGCCACACCTCACAGGCTCACCTGAGTGATTTTGACTGCTTACCTTTAAAGCTTGTCAATAACAAGGCTTTATTGTCTCAGGTTCACGTCTACTTCATGCAATGATCTAATAAGATAACAACCAACTATTTTGTCAAAATATTGACCTAGAAAAGTCAACATATGAACACTAAGTAGAGCAGAAGCAAAATACACAAGTACACACATTCACAGAGAAATGCTGGCTAAGAGTTAAAGCTTTTAACTTAACCATTTGTCATCAAGCTAACAAATTAAATATGAAACTTAAGAGATTAAATACCACAACTAATATATTACAAGAATTGATCACTCCTACCAATACACATATGAATCCGCATATGAATCTGGTAAATGAGTTATCAGACCCTCATCACAGCCACGATTAAGCAACATGAGAAAACTAAAAGTAGATGTTTGCTAGTTACAACCTTAAAAGAAACAGAGAATATGAACATAGTCACCTAGTAATGCAGTAAACAAGTTCAAATACAAAAACCGTCATTTGGGATCTCCTAAAGGTTCAACAGACTGATTGCAACCACGGGCACCTTTCCTACAACACCAAACTATATATATAAAAACAGAAAATGCCCTGATAAAAGAAGATATAAAGCATTTCTTAATACTGTTAAACTTTTAGTAACCTAATTTTAACATACCTAATACATCCTTCCAGTGCACTCTGGAGAACCACAATAGCAGCTTTTGACCTTAATATTCCCATCAGCATCATGAACCGTATCCAATGTATAGTTATAGTGATAAGTTAACTCCTTAAGGGGTGGGATATTTTCAGCAGCAAACAGCATTATGTGTGGCATCCTCTTGTCATCCTGATCATAAAGTACATTCTGAGCATAAAGATTCGGCGAACAACTGTGATTTATGAACCGACCTACGTTGCCATAAAGTGCAGCGTCAATAGTAAATCCACCACCTGTATTCATAATCTCCACAGAATCAGGATTAAGAGAGCAATCGCTGTAGTTTTGCCCGATATCAAATAAATACTCATCATTACTCGTGCGCTTCTCAGCTTCTGTATCTTCTAAAAGTTCACCAATATACTCGCATATAAAGCTTCCAGAAGCAATTGAACTCAACGACCTAACACCCCACCCTCTTGACTCTGTTTTAAAGATCTCAAGATGAATTTTCATACCGTGTTGGGTGACACGGTTATAACACGTAGGTGGACACCCACAAGATGGGCCACATTCATAAACTAATGGTTTTGCTTCAACTATTGCACCGTTACGATTATATGGAATCTCACCACCGTTTCTGAAAGCACAAGTGCATCTTTTGTCAGAACACCGACCCACACAGTCACACCCTTTAGGGAGAATGGGCTTATAGCAGTCAGGATACATAATTTTTGTAATGTAAGTAAAGTCTGGTGGTTTTTCATCATCAATTGTGTTAATTGCACAGATTGGGAACGGTTCTTTGCCATCAGTTATATCTTTAACACAAACACCTTCACGCATTTTAAACCTTTTTGATGTCACTTCTCTTATTGCCAGTTGTGGTTGGCCCGCAACTCTTTTCAATTCAAATTTGAAAACCATGTTACCATGGGGTCCGGTCGACTTTAGGCAAGACTCCACTGTGTACAGCCCATCGTATATGTATGTTGTTGATAACTTGGATTTCGACTCTGGTGATTCAAAGGATTTGACTTTATATCCTCGAACAACCCGTACCGGATACTTCAGTTCTATATTATTTTTCAAAGCCAAATTCCCTCTTTCTAGTTTTTGGTTTTCATAGCTTTTGTCTTTTGCGATTCCCCCCGAACCTGAGTACATTAAGCAGTCTGGCTTATCAACTTCATTATCATAACCACCAGAGGCTACTACACTGACAGCAAAATAGTCTTTACCCTGTTTAACAAAATCTATTCCGCCCTGATAAGGACGGTGAATACCCACCAAAGCAAGCTCAACTCGGTACTGAAACTCGTCTCCAACCTCAATCCCTGGTACGGGCCCGTGTGTTTTTTTACCTAAATCAAGTAATCTGCCTCTTTTATCCATAATAGCTTTTGCTGCAAGATCGACTCGTCTTTTTGGTAATTTTAAATCATCTGGTCTCGCCTCTTCACCCTGCAAAAGTTTTCTACATAGAGCTTGAAAAAGCCGTAAAGTTTCCCGAACTTTATTCCGGGCGTCATTTGAACTTTTGGGACCAAAAGGAGGTAATGACACATCAACATCATTTGTTCCTTGTAAATTAAGAAATTCTTCTTTTTCTTCGACATCTGCAGCAAAATCTTCTTCCTTCCTCACAACCATGTCAAGGGTACCAGTATAAGCAATCTTTTCTTGATTTTTTTGTTCTTTCTTCGTAGATTTTTTTGGTGTAGTTACAACATCCCCCTTTCTCTTGTTGGTTAGATCTTTTTCTACAATTTCAAGTGTACCAGTATAAGCAACCTTCCCGGTAGAAGTTGACTCCCCAACAACCTTTTCTTGTTTTTTTTGTTTTTTATTTGGAGATGTTTTTGGTGTTGTTGATGCATGCCCTTGCGCCTTGTTGGCTAAATCTTTTTCTTGAATTCCCAGTGCACAAAATGATGGAGCTTTCAGACCCACGACCACCTTAATCTTGTCTTCCCCATAAACCCGCCTCTTAGTATCATCCAATGGTCTCTTTTTAACATTTTTCTTAGATCCCACTTCCCGGTTCTTTATATTCATATCCTTTTGAATTAGTGAAAGCGGTTTGTTGTCTCGAACATCCTCTTCATAATCTGCATCAACAGGAGACGATTTCTTCAAATCTTTGTCACGTGTGTAAATTACAAGCTCCTGACAAGCTTGACCTATGTTTTGCACCTTTTTACTTGGTCCAGGCATCGTGATTTTCTCATCTTCAACATTTATGTCTGATTCCGCTATTGTTTGCATCTCTAGATCTGCTATAAAAGGCTCTTTTGATTCATTTAACTGAGTTTTGTTAACAGACTCATCTTTAACACCCCCGTTTGCCACTGTTCCAGAACTCCTCCTTCCAGTAATTCTTATCCGTTCTTCTTCTGTAGGTTCTTCTGCATTCAATCCACAATAAGGAGGGAAATCCCGAACTGCAGAAACTCTTCTTCGAGTAAATTTCATCTTTAGTATCACTTCCTTAACACCACTACCACCATTATCCACCTGCGTATCCCCATTTTGCACATCTTTATTCACCAAACTTTCCACAACCAATCCCACAGGTTCATCAGCACCAGCATCATTAGCTACACCATGAGTACCAGCATCATTAGCTACATGATTATTAGTAGCATCATCAGTACCAGCATCATCAACTACATGATTGTTAGTAGCATCATCAGTACTAGCATCATTAGCTACATGATTATTATCAGTACCAGCATCATTAGCTACACCATCAGTACCAGCATCATTAGCTACACCATGAGTACCAGCATCATTAGCTACATGATTATTAGTAGCATCATCAGTACCAGCATCATCAACTACATGATTGTTAGTAGCATCATCAGTACTAGCATCATTAGCTACATGATTATTATCAGTACCAGCATCATTAGCTACACCATCAGTACCAGCATCATTAGCTACACCATGAGTACCAGCATCATTAGCTACATGATTATTAGTAGCATCATCAGTACCAGCATCATCAGCTACATGATTATTAGTAGCATCATCAGTACCAGCATCATTAGCTACACCATCAGTACCAGCATCATTAGCTACACCATCAGTGCCAGCATCATTAGCTACATGATTATTAGTAGCATCATCAGTACCAGCATCATTATCCACATGATTATTAGCAACCGGTGACGAAACTGGTTCAGCTTCACGAGTAACAGCATTGATCGGCTGAGCATTCGGTCCACACCCTGGTGGAAAATCCCTAACAGCAGACGCCTTTCGAGGCTTCCATTTGACAGGAACAACAGAAGCCCCACTTCCAGAACAGCTACCGTTTTCATGTCGACTTCTTACCACACTCCCATCAGACAGTTTAATCGATATTACCACCATTATCAACAGAGAAATCCACCCTCCGATTCCTGAACAACTCACTAACAATCAAACAGAACAATTAACAAAAGCACAATATCTAGGGTTACACAGATAAAACTTCCAATTGTCGGTATATAATAAATTAACATACAACCAAACTAGTAGCCGATCAAAAACCTAAACAACAACAGGAACAAATTTGAAATGAGATAAACCGATGAAATTAGGGCAGTAGGATTAAAAGCTTCGGATTATTATTAAGTACATAAATCGATACTCGATAGGGGATAATCAACCAACAAAAACCTAAAATCATCATCAGAAAGTGAAATAGGGGATTTACCTGATGAATATGAGGAAATTAAAAGGAATGAATGAGCATTTTGCAGGGGTGCGATGAGAAGGAAGACATTATGATTTATAATGGATGATGATGATGATGATTCGGAGGCGTTTTGTTTGTTGTACGATGAGAGGTTTTGGTAGTGGTGGAGCAACGATACGTGTGTTGCAGAAACCAACAATTGTAATAATTATTTTCCTTTTAATTTTTTATAACCACCTCAACATGACACGGTAGTAGGGTATTACGATTTTTCTAAAGGAGATTCAGGTTCGATCCTCCCCGCAAGTAATAATATTGGATGGATGGCCCACGGCAAGAATCGGAAGCCCGGCTTCAAGCATTTACGCGACATTGAAACGGAGATAGTAGTTTGACCCCACGTTTTGCATCTGGGTCAGCTTGTGAGCGGCATCGCCTCCTGTGGATTTTTGAGGTGGGGGTGACACAAGTTGATTAATGAGTATGTTAAATAAATCTTGGCCAAATTTATATAAGTAAAAAACTTTAGGAATCAAATCGAGATTTTTTATTTCTTATTTTAAAATATTATATGTAAGGCAGTTATGTGATTGTCTATAATTTTCTATTTTTTCTCATTAAGTGTGTCAAAATATGTATGATATGGTTCTACGATTACTTTATAAGAAACTTTCAACGTGTTTTGTATTTTTAAGTAAAAATTTAACTTAAAATGTTTTGATTAAGTTCCTTGATTACTTTCTTATACATTTGTTTTATTTATTATTATTGTTATTATTTTTAATCTTCACCGTACATATATTTGTCAAGAAAAATTATTCGTTTCTTTAGTCACGGATTTGTTTACCATTATTTAGTAGATATAATTTCTTATGCGGATGGGAAGGTTCAACATACTATTTCTTCATCTTTCTACCAAAACACTAATGCTTTAAGTTTCGGGAGTCTAAGCATGTTTTAAAGGAAACTAAAACCCTTGTGGGTATCTCTATTAAGATCCCTAGCAACAGCGGCGAAGCTTCATTGGGCCGGGGGGCCCGCCCATTGGCGGAGCTTGAATGAAAACTTAGGGGGACCGGGTGTGAAAGTAAACTATTTTACGCGGAGCGGACTCTATATTTTTTAAAAAATGTACAATACCGGACCAAAAATTTATACTATAGAGCCAAAAATTTACACTAC
>BJCO01364263.1:0-28153 GCA_018326465.1 Flaveria floridana
ACGTCACCAGACCCTAACGGTGTTAAGGGTCTGGTAGACGGAAACCTATGACAACAAATAACATATAACTATGAACTTGTGGTTACCAAATTGAAAGTTGGAACCTTTAGTTACCAATTAGCTATATTTGGAACCTATGATAACCAATTTTCCTAAAAAATAATGACACGTTAACTCATTAGTTGATCAAAAAAAGACGGTATATGTTTTGTTTTTTTTTACAAAGTATTCAAATTGAAAGTTAACAAATCATCTTTCTACTCTAATAAAAGGGTAAATGAAGATGGCACATAGACCTGGCAATTTTGATCCAAGTATGTACATTTGGGTTGATTTGGGTAATAATAATGAAGTAATGGGTTAGATTGGGTTAAGCTATATTTCTAAGAGTGTCAAGTTAGGTAACTCTAAAACTAGAAAAAGTGATAAACGGGTCAAGATGGGTCACAAAAAATAAGAAACAGGTCAAGATGGGTTGATTAACTTTTCTCATAACCCATCTTTCTTCACCTCATCTTTTCTCCAAAATCCACACATAGTCTCACATCTAAGTGATAGCAATAAACATGTTGGATTTATGAACGGGTCAAGATCGGTTTACGGGTCATATGAGATGGATGGGTCGGCAACCAGGTGTCGTAAACTGAAGCTCCATGATGGGGTAAAAGACCACAATATAACTGCACACCACATCTACTATCACCATGCAGTTTATCTTTTTTTTAACCATGTTAAAGTTTAATTTTAAATGTGTTTGTCAAGGTAGTTGTACCTTAAGGTAGGGTTATTCACGAGCCGAGCCGAACGGGGCGGACCTTTGCTCGTGCTTGGCTCGTTTTCAAACCGAACCGCGCCGATCGACTCGTTTACAGCTGAGCAGAAAATTGAACGAGCAATTTTTGAGCGTTAAAATTTCGAGCGAGCAACGAGCGAGCGCAAACGAGCGGCGAACAATTTATACAACCTAACTATTTTGTGTGTCATATGATTTATACTACAACGAATAAGGTTTAATGATTTAAAAATCAGTCACATTTTATTACATAATTTTTTCATGGATAACAATACGTTGTGGCTGACGATTAAGTTAAGGGTTGTATCCGATAAGGCAAAGAACGTATTGCAAATAATGATCACGGTGAGAGCAGGAGATGATCGAAAAAATATCTCTTAACGGATTAGGATTTCACTTTTATGTTTAATGTAGAATTCTTTAATAGGTTGATCAATCAATTATGCATAAATATAATTATATATTTGTATAAAATGGGTCAAATCTACTAGAGTGTTACGTATAAAATATATGTACATATTAATTCGATCCGAACCGAACCGAGCGGACCTTTGCTCGTGCTTGGCTCATTTACAAACCGATCCGAGCCGATCGACTCGTTTACAACCAAGTAAAAATTCGAATGATCATTTTTCGAGCAAAAATTTGAACGAGCATTTTTCAAGCAAAATCCGAACGAACCCGACCCGCCCATCTTACAACCGAGCGAACAATTCCGAACGAACATTTTTTCGTGCCTTGGGATGATCTATGTATGGAATTGTTAATAAATGTGGGTTTTCGAGGCTAAACCCATTTTGACCGGCCCATTCTGACCTAAACCCATCCTGACCTGAATCCATTCTAACCCACTTTTAAAATAGTACATTCTGACCCAAATCCATCGTAACCCGAACCCATTCTGACCTGGCACCCAACCCAACCCGACCCGTCCATCTTATCAGGTATAGTGGCACATGTCAACACCACATTTATTCTTATCAAATTTTTTTCGTTTCTCTCTCCTATTAAATAACTACATTAATTACTAATAATATTATTTATTTATCTTTATATTATAATTAGTTTTTTTAATAAAATAAGAAAAATATCTTTTTATTAATGTTATTTCTATATATAAAAACATGTTCCTAAAAAATAAACTATTTTTACGTAATGTTTTAAAATTGATTTTTCTAAAGTAAATAATTTATAAAATAAAAATAATTAAAATAGGGAGTTATAATAAGAAATTTTTAAATTTTTTTAAATGTTATTTTGAAACAAAATATTTAATTTATCTTTAAAAAAACTAAAAAAGTTAAAAAATTCATACTATTATTTTATTACTTATATTTATTATTCATACGTAATTCCAACGATATCATGTCGTAAATATTAATTTATATTTTATTTAATATTTTATTGGATAAACACGTGTAATACACGGGTTAACTATAGCTAGTTCTTACATAAAACAATTCATCACTACGTCATTTTAGACAAGTTTAATGACTTTAATTTGTGAAATTTATTTTAGGAGTAAATTACATGATGGTTCATGTTGTTATATTAAAATTTTAGATTTGTTCCTTAAAATTTAATTTTTTTTAAATATAGTCCCTGATATTTATTTCTCTTTCATCTATAGTTCACGTTTTTGTTGCATGATGGTCCATGTGGTTACATTTTTCAAGGACTTTTGTCTGAACTTCACATAAAAAGTTGAGATTTTAGGAGAGTTTACGGGGAGGGTAAGTCGGTAATCGGGAGCCGTGGTGGTTAACAAGGTCCTACACTTGAATATTGAACAAGGAAAGCTTTTTAAAAATTAATAAACCCTAATAAACAAATGGTATTTAAAAAGAGAGAAATACTCTTTTGTTGACATTCATATTTAACAAAAGTTAGTATTTTGGACTACAATAGAAAATGAATTTGAAGTTTGGGGACTAGTTTAAACATGTTTTAAAGATCAGAGACTAAAACTATGATTTTAATAAAACTACACGTTCCAACCGTAAAATTTACTCTTAAGCTGAAGGAAACGATGCATGTGGAAAAAAAGGGTAAACTTTTATTCAATCAGCCCATGACACATGGCACCACCACCCCAAACACCATGTTACACCCTTAATTTTTACAGATAGGGTTTTACCGTTAGACGCATGACATATCAAGATTTTAACCAATAGTTACACCAAACAACATAGTTATTATAAAAACATATCATTAAAGTTTATTGGTAAAATCAAAACATAATTTCCAATAAGTTTCAAAAGTAACATTGCGGAAGCAAATTTAAGTAATGTTTCATAAAACAAAAATGCGCAAAACACATGCAACCAAATTTAGTGTAAGTTGCAAAAAACTTAGTTTAATCGTTGTAAAAATACCAATAACGCATCAACCAATGATATGCTTCTAGAAGTGTTCACCTTTATGAATTTGAGAGAAACATAATAAAGTGTACATATGATTGTTGAGTTCACAAGTTTATCAAAATCGTAATAATACAGAAAACAGATCCAGCAAACAAAGTATATCAAGTAGATAGGTAGTCTACGTAACAAGGTACTTAGTGTATGAAGTTCGCAACTGAATCTGACAATGTATAAGTATGCCATGGGTTGTGGTTACTAGACCACAACAACATAATCTAGGTCAATTATTTGACATCCAGTAGTGCTAGCCTGGGTGGGGTTTATCAAACCCAGTAGATCTACTTAGAATTACCTCACTAAATACATAAATTAACAGTTCAAAAGTGAAGAAGTGATCATATAGTAATTCCGATCATACAGTACTACTTAACCCATTGGTTCACCTTGTACCAACTCATGATCCTCGTTCATCAATGGCGGGTCAATATAGAAGGAAATTGTAGGGAGCATCGATGAGGGTGGGGCGAGCCGCGAGGCTATTGTTTATATTAGGCGCCATTATAAAACCTAAGCCTAATGTTAGCTCTGATTGGGGGGAAAAGTTGTTAGCTCTGACCACAGGCATCTTTCATGCTTTGTTGCACACCTTCATTTTAAATCGATTTTATGATTGATACCTGCTATTATAAACCCTATCTCCCACTTTCATGCTCTGTTACAAACCCTTATTCTTTGTATTATGTTTTTCAAAATTCTTTTATCCTTGACAAACTCTAATTTCCTTGTGGTTAATCCTTGGTTTTTTCTTCTCCACATACATTCCTCCATTGTTTTTCATTAGGCATACCACTATTTAATGTTTTAAGTGTACGTAATGAAAGCATTAAAAAGTTGGACTTGAATGAATCTTTGCAAGTGAAATTGTAAACTTTATAAAAAAAAATGTTAAACTTTAATGAATGTTTGATGTGTGGTGGAAATAAGTCATATGGTTAGAGATTAAGGAGAAGGGTCGGAACAGGGGAGGTGATGGGTGGTGGTCTAATGAAGAATATGATTGAAAAAGAAGAGGAAATGAGCACACTAGGGTTCGATGGGTATCATGGCGTTTATTAATTATTTTATTTGTTATGTTAATGATTATAAATTGTCTAGATTTTTGTTCTTTTAAGGGTAAACAGTAAACTTATATTGTTTTAGTAGAAAACTTATATTTCAAATGTGGTGATGTATGAGTATCGATGAACTTTTGCATAGTATTTTAGAAACCATCAAAATTCTGGCAAAGAAAAAATCTCTATATTTTCAATTAATAGCAACTATTTATCTTTATTTTAGATCTTTGCGGATGCTTGTATTGTTAACATCACATGATTACATGAAACCTTCAAGTATTTCATTAAACATTTACAGATAAAATAAAATGTGGTCAGAACGAATAGTACTAACCATATGTCACGTTATCATTTAGTTTTAGCGTAAGGACTAACCACAACCTGCCACATGACAGGGTGTGGGTTTGATATGAGCTGATAACACAAGGTGGTGGAAAAGGCGGGAAAAGTCGTTATTGTGAGTTAGTTGTTAGTTAACTAATAGTTGGTTAGAGGTTAAAGTCAAACTTGATTGAGTATAATAGTAGAAGGATGAGTCTTAGAGAATCATTGATATGAGCTGATTACACAGGGTGGTGGAAAATGCGGTAAAAGTCGTTATTGTGAGTTAGTTGTTAGTTAACTAATAGTCGGTTAGAAGTTAAAGTCAAACTTGATTGAGTATAATAGTAGAAGGATGAGTCTTAGAGAATCATTGAAAAAATAGTTCATTTCCTTTCTTCTTGTAATCCCTCTTGTAACCGATTTACCTAATTCAAGAAGCATTCGATTCCAGCTTCTTCTATGGGTAATCAATGATTGATCATTGTTAATCAATTTCGATCACATCTATCTTCATGTTTGTAAACCAATTCGTATTAAGTTTTTTTTTATTTTAAACAATCACGATTCTCAATTCTGATTAGATACGATTGAGTTCCAGATTTAATAAAGTAGTGGTTGTGTGAATTGATTGAAGCGCAAATGTGTGAAGGAAACCACGTGAGTTAGATAAAGGCGCATGAAGTTTCGATAATTTTTCTTTTTCTCATTTTGTTTTCTTTATTTTTGTTAAATATATTTTAAGTCATTAATTATATTAATTTTAGAGTAGATTTTGGCATATATTTTACATTCCTTGCATGCATGCAATTGTGAGAGAAGAAAAAGACTTAAAGAAAAATTATTAAGAAGAATCTTGAACTTAAAATAATGCAAGAAATTCCCTGTTTTGTATGAATTCTTGTTTGTGATAATTATCATTAGATTTCCCTGGATAAAAAAAACTAAAATCCCTAAAAAAGTGGATTTGGAAATCAAACTCTATTATGAATAAAATAGGCTAGAAAAAGGGGAGGCATCTTGGAGATCTTGAAAATATTATTTTGGAGAATCAAGTTCAAGAAGTAAGAAGGAGCAATATCAATTTAGATTTTTTTTTACAAATCTCTTCATTGTCAAAATACTTAATCATTCGTATTTTGTTTCGTAAGTTTTTATTTTATTTTAGCTTTGATTGATCTAGTCGTCATGTCCGGCTAGAACAATCTTAGTTTCAACATTAGGGTTAAATTTCTTTGATTTGGTTTGAACTTATGTGAAACATTTATGAGATATTTTTATCTTGATGGCTTGTTTGTTTGATTCTTGATCTTAAACCCGGATCTAATCCGATATATATTAGATTGTTATAAAATTAGCCATTTTATTAATTTTTCTAATAAAGTTCTTCAAGATTTATAACCATAATAAAGTTTTGATTTTTGATATAAGGAACACTTAACGGTTTGAGTTTGTCTATGAATTCATTCTCGTTATAGAATCACACAATCTAAAGAATGGTTATGCAAGATTCGGCATTCCCCTTTGCTATGCAAGATTCGGCTAAAGAATGGTTATATTACCTACCACCAGGGTCGGTAAACACATGGAATGATCTTGCAAAACTGTTCTTAGACAAGTACTTCCTAAAAGTCAAAGCCTCTATTCTATGTAAGGAGATCATTGGGATTAAACAAGCAAAAAGAGAAGCTTTGCATACCTACTGGGAAAGATTTAAGAAGCTATGTGCTCGATGCCCACAACATGGCATTTCAGAACATCAACTACTTCAGTACTTCTGTGAAGGGTTAGCACCACTAGAGAGACATTTGATAAATGCCTCTAGTGGGGGAGCTTTACTTGACAAAACACCAACTCCAATCAGAGACTTGATAACTTCCATAGCTGAAGATACCAAACATTCCTCATAAGAGGATGGATGGTATGATGATGTACCATGGGCGGTTAAAGAAGTGAGCACCCATCATATTGAAAATCAGCTTGCTGAATTGACTAAAGCTGTAATGCAACTCACAAAAGGTAAGGAAGTTTAGCAAAAACCTCGAGCGTGTGGAATATGCTTACAATTTGGACACCCTACTGATATGTGTCCCACACTTCAAGAAGATGTTGAAGATGCACAAACAATAGGAGGTTATCCGGGACAGAATTCAAGACCTTATGAACAACCTAGAAATAATCAAAATTGGGGAGAAGCACCCAATGTTAGTTATCTATAAATACCCCAACAATTCCATCAAAGACCTCCATTTCAGATGCAAAACAAGAGACAAGAGCCATCATTAAGAACTTAGAGCAACAGATGGCTCAACTTTCCAATTCTATAAGTTAGAATCTTAAGGTAAATTACCCCGCTCAAACCGAGACAAATCCTAAGAATAATGTTCGTGCTATTAACTTAAGAAGTGAGGAGAGTTGTAAAAACTCGGGAATACATGAAGTAGACAAGAAGGAAGAGAACGTTGATGCAAATAAGGAGGATAAAGAGAATAAAGCATCAAAGCCAATTAAAAATGATCAATTTACTCCTCCGCCTCCATTCCCTTCGAGACTAAGAGGCACACAAAAAGAACAAGAAGAACAAGAAATCATGGAGACTTTCCGGAAGGTAGAGGTAAACATTCCATTTCTTGATGCTATTAAACAAGTTTCACGGTATGCTAAATTTTTTAAGGAACTTTGCACGTCAAAGAACAAGTTAAGAGGTGATGAAACGATAAAGATTAGTGAAAATGTTTCTGCTGTTTTACAAAAGAGATTACCCCCAAAGTGCAAGGATCTAGGTATCTTCACCGTTCCTTGTAATTTGGGGAATGTTAGCGTTCCTAGAGCAATGCTTGATCTTGGAGCCTCTATTAACGTCCTACCATACTCAATTTTTAAAACACTTAATATAAGACAGTTAAAGAGGACCGGGGTAGTCATTTAAATGGCCGATAAGTCTATAGTACACCCAAAAGGTGTATTAGAGGATTTGCTAGTTCAAGTGAATGAACTCGTGTTCCCAGCTGATTTTTATGTGTTAGATATGAAGGATGATGACTCTACAAATTCAAGTTCTATCTTGTTAGGAAGACCATTTTTAAAAACTGCTAGAACTAAGATTGATGTTTATAATGGTACACTTTCTATGGAGTTTGATGGGGAGATAATCAATTTCAACATAGATGATGTAATGCGTTACCCAAGCGATATCTCATCCTTAACTTATTTAGATATAATTGAACCACTAAGTGTTGAATGCATTGAGTTATTTAACAGTGATATTCCAGCAATAGTGTCAACCAAAATTATTAATAAGGATGCAACAAAAGAGCATATCAAAAAGTTTAAGCTTGGGGAAGTTTTGTTGGAGCTTGCACTAGACTGAGCGAGACGTTAAAGAGTCTAGCTAAAGACGTTAAAGTGAGGCGCTACACGGGAGGCAACCCGTATTTCGTTTGTTTTTTATCATATCTTGTTTTAAAAATTTTTAGTTATTTATTTTCATCTTTTTCAAAATAAAAAAAAACAAAAAAAACAAGAAAAGAGTGTCAAACAGAAGGCTGAAACGATCGTGTAATAACTGGTTTATAAAACAGACACCGCCGCGTAATCCTTCAGAGTTAATTTTTTTTTAAACCAGTATCTAACCATAATTGCTATTTGGCTTCTTCCTGACTTCGACTTCACAACCACATCTCTCCTTCATTCTTTCAACCACCACTTGCCAATGCTTACCACCGTAGTAGACTTATTCCCACTCTCTACTCCAAGCCTCGAGGATGACGTTTAATTCAAGCTTGGGGAGAGGTAACTTTATTTTTTTACACATTATTCAATTGCATGTTACAATTATGTTTGCATTGGTCTGAAAAAAAGGGGGCACACCTTCATATTCTTGGGAAAGATTTTGAGAAAAACATGAAAAATGATATTACCCTTTATTACGTTAATCATAAGTTGCGTGTCAAAAAAGGTTGATAGTAATAAAAAGACAAGTGTATCTCATTATGTTGGTGCCCTTTGTTCTTGTGTTTACAATTATAAAAACACCTAATGTACATGTGTGTCTAATGCTGATCTGATCACATAAGGAGACCGAGACCTAGCAAAAATAGGTTGAGAGCCGAGTCCATCTGATCTAAAAAAAAGAAAAATAAATAAAAAATAAAAAAAGTAAAGGAAAATGAAAAAAAAAGAAAAAAAAAGAAAAAAAGAAAAAAATATAGTTATATGATAAACAAGCCAGAATAATGGAAAATCATTTGTGAATCTCGCGTGGTGAAAAATTGACCACTTGCTCTCTATAGTCTTTGAGGTTAGGAAGGTTTTTACCGTGTGAAGAAAGGTGTTGTCATACTTAAATGACAATTTAACATGGATTAATTTATATGAAATGATAAATTCGGAACTTAAGGGTTAGAGAATCATAACTAGCAAATTGGGTACATTTGTTAATAAAAATCTTGAAAGCCCTATTTTTATGCACCGCAAGATCTACCCTAGCAAATTCGGTCGGGTGGCTGGTTCTAGGGACCAAATCAACATTGCAAACGTTTATGCACCGCAAGATCTACCCTCTAAAAGGCATCTCTGGAACTTTCTCAAAGCAACAATGGTATCATATTCAGGTATGTGGGTAATTTTCGGTGATTTCAATGAAGTGAGATGGCAATCGGAACGTCTAAATTCTGAGTTCAATCAACTGGGAGCAAACGCTTTTAATCAATTTATCGATGAATGTAATCTTTTAGAGTACAGTATGGGTGGATCCAAATTCACATATCTCAGTGACAATGGGCTAAAAGCGAGCAAGCTTGATAGGTTTTTAGTATGTGAATCCTTCTTCAACAAATGGCCGGATTCAAATCTAACCGCGTGGTCGAGGAAGAGCTCTGATCACTGCCCGCTTTCGTTAATCAGATCTGGGGTTGATTTCGGGCCAAAGCCTTTCAAGTTCTTTTCGTCATGGTTGTCATGTGATGGCATTGATGATGTTGTCATCGGGGCTTTAAAAATTTCAGTTCATGGTACAAAACCAGATGCTAAATTAGACATGAAACTCAAGAACGTAAAATCTGCTGTCAAAGTTTGGAATAATATCCGGGGTGAAAAGGATAATCAATTGATCCAAGAACTCACGAATAAACTTTACAATTTGGACTACATAGCAGAATTGTTTGGTCTATCACCAGAAGAGAGTAAGGAAAGAGTAAACACTAAACATCTACTGCTGGAAAAAGAAAAAGAGCAGGCCCGTGATATTAAGCAGAAAGCTAGGGTGAAATGGGTGGTTGACGGGGATGAAAATTCCTCCTTTTTTCATGGCATGTTCAATTCCCGCCTCGGTTTCAACAGAATTAATGGTATGACGATTAATGGGGTATGGTCAACCTAACCGGGTGAAATAAAAAGGGAGGCTCGTCAGTTCTTCAGTAACAGGTTCAAGGAAAGAATAGTGAAAAGGCCGGTCTTGGAATGTTCTGACATCCAAGGAATCACTTCAGCTGAAGCTGTGAATATTATTAGACCATTCACCATTGAAGAAATTAAAGTGGCAGTGTGGGAATGTGGTCGTGAAAAAGCCCTAGGACCCGACGGGTTTAATTTTGCTTCTATTCAGCACTTTTGGAACCCCTCTCGATGGATTTTCTTGAAATTTTTGATCACTTCCATACGATCGGTAAAATCAGTGAAGCTTGCTCTTCATCATTCATTGCTTTGATACCCAAAATATCCGATCCCTCTTCGTTGATGAATACCGTCCCATCTCCTTGATCGGTTGCATCTCAAAAATCATATCTAAGGTGTTGGCCAACAGATTAAAAGCCGTCCTCCCTTCGGTTATATCTGAAGCCCAATCCGCCTTCCTTGCAAATAGGAACATTCTTGATGGGCCTTTAGTTGTCAACAAAATTATCTCATGGCTCAAAAGCGCTAAAATTCCGGGTTTATTATTTAAGATTGACTTGAATAAAGCCTTCGATTCTATTTCTTGGGATTTTATTGTCTCTATGCTTGAATTCATGAAATTTCCATCTAGGTGGCAGCAATGGATTAAGGGTGTTTTATCTTCATCTAAAGCCTCCATTTTGATCAACGGCTCCCCATCAAAGGAATTTTGCTGCTCTAGGGGAGTTAGGCAAGGCGACCCATTGTCCCTTTCCTTTTTCTCATCGCCATGGAAGGCCTCAATTGGATGTTTAAAAGAGCTGGATCTATGGGGGTATTCAGGGGCATTAAATTGCCAAATGATGGACTCACTATATCTCATCTTATTTATGCGGACGATGTTATTGTTATGGGAGAATGGTCCACCATGAATCTACGAAATTTGCTAAGGATTTTAAGATGTTTTTATCTAGTATCGGGCCTTCATATTAATATTAAAAAATGTAGTCTTTTGGGCTTAAATGTTCCTGTAGAAGAAATTAGTAACTTTGCATCATTAATTCAATGCCAAGTTGGGACTATTCCGTTCAAGTATTTAGGTCTAAATGTGGGAGCCAACATGAATTTGGCGAAAAATTGGCAGCCGGTGATAGATGTTTTTAATTCAAGACTTTCTGCGTGGAAGGCTAAACATCTATCTATGGCTGGCAGACTTGTCTTGATTAAGGCTGTATTGGACAGTCTTCCAGTGTACTACTTCTCTCTCTTCAAAGCCCCTGTGAAAGTTATAGGCAAACTCGAGAGCATCAGAAGACGGTTTCTATGGGGTGGTGACAGTAATAACAGGAAAATTCCTTAGGTTAGTTGGGAGAAGGTCTGTGCCAAAAAAGACAAGGGTGGATTGGGATTAGGGTCCTTATTGGATCTCAACATCAGCCTTTTATCTAAGTGGTGGTGGCACTACAAAACGGAGAATGCGTCTCTATGGAAACAAGTGATGATAAGCATTCACTTTTCTTCTCGGATCGCATCATCTATCCCGGGGAGGAGAAAATTGACTGGGGTTTGGACGAATATAAAGAAGTTGGACTCGCAGTTGCTACAAAGAAATATTGACCTGGAGCAGCTACTTATTCTATATAACGGTAATTGGGTGTGGACGGATGATAGTTCCGGTTCCTTCTCGGTTAAGGGCTTGCGCCTTTTGTTAAATCATTCCTCAACTCAAACTGAAGCACCATTCATCTTTGAATGGAGTAATTGGGTGCCTGCAAAAGCAAATATCCTAGTATGGAGAACTGAATTAGATCGTCTTCCAACCAGAGCGGCTCTACTGAAACGAAACATTTCTATTCCCTCGGACCTTTGCCCACTCTGTTCTCAGTGTCCGGAAACCGTGGAACATTTATTCATCTCTTGTTATTTTGCTCAAATGGCATGGGCTTACATTTCCAGTTGGTGTAAGCTAACACCCATTTTTGCCTTTTCCATTAAGGATTTATTGAGGGTTAATAAGTCGGCTCTCTCGCCCGATAGAGAAGCAATCTATGCTGCTGTCATCACAACATTCTGGTGCATATGGAATATGAGGAATGGTGTAATATTCAGACAACAATCTCCTTCCATCAATTGGCTGCTGGAAGACATTAAAGGTACTTTCTTTCTATGGGTGTCAAATAGAGGAAAGATTGCAAGCTTAGATTGGAACAAATGGGTGATGTTTAAATTTTAATTTCTTTTTGTTTTATTGAAGTATGTTGTATTTTTTGTCCTTGTATTTCATGCTGATGTATATTTTGTTCTGTCTAACTTCTTGCTGGCTTGGCCTATTAATGGAGTTCTCTTGCTTTTCAAAAAAAAAATTCTATGGAGTTAATTCTATAGTTAAAGTAACAAAGAGACATTAACTGAAATAAAAATAAATGAACAATAAATTATCATCAAGTAATTAGCCTTTTACTAAACCCTATATAATAACGTCCATCACACCTTATTAATACATCCTTACATTTTAAGCAACGTTTGAACTAAATTAATCCCTTTTAAACCATTAAGTAGTGCGTAAACGTGTAGCTTCCTAGGCTTATATATGTGTCGAAACAACTTGTCCGGAGTTAATAGCCACTCTCCTGATATGAGTCGAAACAATATAAAATAAGTAACCCTCAATCACATACAAAAAAATTTAGCACAGAGTAATCAAGTTATATAGGTGATCGGTATTCATGAATTCTAGAGATAACAAGAGGGCATGTACAATACTCCCAATCTTATATTTGATTATAAAATCTTGTCCATACTCGGTTCCGTATTTGTCATGCATCCATCATGTAATTACCCTTCGGGTATTCAGTGCAGTGGTAGATATAGAGTCCCCTAGTTAGGTTTTTGAAATTTACCCATTCTCAATTACAAATATCTTTATTTTAACTTTTAAATAACTCAATCACATAAGAAAATCAGATATTAGAAATATAAAAACTAAAATCTAATGAATTAGTTGATGGCCCTGCTATTCAAAAATATAGAAAACATTATGTATATGGTTTGGTAAAAAAGTATGTATGTTTTGGGTAAACAAGACCGATATTACCTAATCTCATACTCGTTCTCAGACCCCGAATGTCCATCTCATTATCCGTCTCAAATGTTTTATATTCAGGTTTTCCTTGGGGTTGGGGTCGGGTTCGACTTTCATCCTTTAAGGACGTAGCACGCCACCCCGAGAGACCGGGTGGTTGAGAAAAGGGAATATTTGGAAGGATCTCCTAACAAGGCTTTTAAAATAAAAAAGTAGGTAGTAGTTGTTCCAATAGTCATAACTGCCTTCCTTCACTCCATAAATACATGATACAACATGGGGTCTAGCTGATTGATTCATTGATTGATTCCACCCCAATTATCATTCACATCTCATATTCTCATTACCATACACATACACAATTACACATACACATAGACATACATACACCTGTGTGTTTGTTGCAAAATTAGATATGAGCTCAATAAATGGGTCTGTTTGGAAGAGAAGATCTACACAGATCTCAAACGACCATGATCAATCAAATCTTCTTATTTCTACAAATAAGAAGAAAATCAAAATCAAACACCAGAAGAAGAAGAAGAAGAAGATTGTGAATGACAACGTTCAATCAGAATACCCTTTATTGAGATATGAAGAACTACCGGAGTACATGAAGGATAATGAATTCATTTTGAATTATTACAGAGCTGATTGGCCTTTGAAACAAGCCCTTTTCAGTCTGTTTCGTTGGCACAACGAAACCCTAAATGTATGGACGTAAGTATCATCTTCTCTCTCGATTGATAGAACACATGATTATATGTTTATAATCAGTATTTTGATCTTGTTTATAGTTTTTGGGTATATTTGATGGATTTGATTGTATGCATAAGTGTTTAATGTTTATCACCATTTCACTTGATTCCCACTAAGTGGGAGATTAGACTTGTTGAATTTTGATGATATGCTTATGATTTCATTTCTGTTTCAAACTTTTTGTTGGGGAATGTTGTACAGTATGCATAATTACTTGTATCTTTCTTTTGGTATTGATTATGAATTTATGATCTCTATACCAAGTTTTACTTTGGGTTGCATCCCCTGTTGATGTTTTGTGTGTGTCCTGTTGATTTTATGTCTGATTATGCTTTTGTTTCTATATGAATATGCACAAGTGCATGTGTACTTGTACATTTTCATGACTTTTTTATATAGCCTTTCAAAAAAAAAAAATGATATTTATATAAGCCTGTATTTGTCCTTATCACTGTTGTTCTATGATACAAGTTTTCTTGCACGAGATGTTGATAGTTCAAAAACTAATTTTTGTTGCTTTACACAACTTTCCTTACACACTAAAATACAATTGATAATGAATTACGCTTTTCCATTAAAATTGAGACAAAATTGAAACGTTTTCTAGTTAAATTGCGGTAAAAACTTAAACGTTGTACAATCACGTTTGTTGGAGAAATATCATCTAATAATAATCAAGTCTCATCAATTTTATACTAAAGTCATTTCAACTTTCTTCTTGCTAAAAATCACTTAAACTTTTCCAAATTAACATAGTTATTATTAAACTTAATTACCAATTACTAACTTTTTTTAAGTTAACTTAAAGTATTATGTAAAGTAAAGAGATACTAAATATTAAAAATAATATCATACCAAAAATAAAATAGTTGTAGAATTACTGACATTTTGGGCTTTTTTTATATGTAGGCACTTAATTGGATTTGTTTTATTCCTGGGATTGACCATTACAAACTTAATGCATGTGCCTCAAGTTGCAGATTTCCTCAATTTATTACCTTGGTATGTAAAGATTCTTTTCTACCTTTTTCATTTCTGAAGTTCTATTCAGTGTACCTTTTTATTATTCTTATTTTTTTTAAGTGTCTTAATACCCTTTCAAGTTCAATGTCCACAAATTAAAAGAATATTGTGAACCATAACCTGCTGTCAAGAAATCATTAACTATACAAAGAAAGAATCTTTAAACATGTTAATGTTATTCTAAGCTTTTGTTTTCTTTAAGGATGTTAATGATGATTTTCTTGAATAAACAAACATACAAAATTATCCCTTAAAATCTCACTCATGAAAAGCTACTTATGTTATGTATGATTACATTTTTGCTGTTTTTTATGAGGTTTGAATAATTATTTTAGCTATTATTTGTTTATATGTGCTTGTATGAACTTTTCAGGTCTTTCCCATTAAGCCCAAGTGGAAATGTCTCACTTAATTCGATCACGGTACGTATGTTTGCTCTTCCAGTTCATATTGTGACTCATTTTGACTTTTTTGGTCAAATAAATACTCTTGTGTATTGAATATTGATATTTGTTGTTGATAGATCTCAATGAAATTAAAGGGTAACATGTTCAATGATTTGGATTAAATTACAATAAAAGAACAATTAAAATTTTGAAACTAAAATTTAGTTAAGGTGGATTTGAATTTAAAAGATAACTTTTGACTATTGAAGTCAAACTTTTATATCTAAGTTTCCCTGGTCTGTTACAGGATACACCAAAACTCATTGACTTGAAGGACGAATCACCTGTTGATATGGAGATCGGACCACCACTAATGGCGGTCACGCGGTGGCCATTCTTCGTGTTCTTGGGTGGTTCAATGTTCTGCCTCCTCTCCAGCAGCACCTGTCACCTGTTCGGCTGCCACTCCCACCACCTAAACCTCTTACTCCTTCAAATGGATTATGTCGGTATAGTGATCATGATCATCCCCTCCTTTTTCCCGCCAATCTACTACATTTTCCAATGTCAACCCGTGTGGCAATTCGTCTACCTAGGTGGCATCACAGTCATGGGTGTTTTCACCATTATAACTCTTTTGTCGCCAGCGCTCTCTAGTGCAAAGTTTCGTTCTTTTCGGGCTTTTCTCTTCATGGGTATGGGCCTTTTTGGGCTCATACCCGCGGTTCATGCTGTTGTGGTCAACTGGCATGAACCACAGAGGAATGGAATCTTGGCCTATGAAACAACAATGGCCCTTTCGTATTTGACGGGCACTATGTTTTATATTACTAGGATCCCGGAAAGATGGAAGCCGGGGTGGTTCGATCTTGCGGGTCATAGCCATCAGATCTTTCATTGTTTCGTGATCATGGGTGCACTGGCTCATTATGGTGCTGCACTAGTGTTTATTGAGTTTCGAACTCGAGTCGGTTGCTATTGATGCATAATTGTTTTGATGATTAATATGGGTCAATTTTCACTAAGTTGTAAAATGAAAATGTGATTGAGAGTCCAGCCCTTTGTTGTGAAAATGGCCTAATTATTATAATATTATTTTAAAATTTTGCCACAATTTTGTTGTTATTTTTAGTTATAAAATTGTTGTAACATGTAAGTGTAAGATTACAAGTTGTAACATATGGATGGATAGAATGTTATGCAAGTGTTACTCAACTAATAATTATAAATGTAGTAGTGAATATCATAAATTGTAGGGATGTTTTATCCAATGTTCTTATGAAGTTTTTTCATTTATTTCAAAAAGGATGTTTTGATACTACTTGTTAACTTAAGATATAATTTTAAACACTTATTAACAGAACTCCTTTTTAAACACGGTATATAATCAAATAGTAATCAAGTTTTATCACATTTCATTGTGACTCAAAGTTTTTTCACTTATTATATCAATTGGCTTGTAATATTAATTTTTTTTGATCCGTTAAAACTAATATCTAAAGTCTAAACCAAACTTGTCATTTAGATTTTATTTTAATTTTAATGTTTTATGTTAACACTAACGGCAAAACTTAAAACATAGATGTCAAAAGTGGTTCCCCAAACTAAACTTGCTCAGTTTTATTTATGGAATATTTGCTTTTTTTACTATTAATTGATTTATCATCTTGGTTGTAAAAATAACTAGGTTTTACTGACCGCGTGTTGCGCGATGAATTCTATTGTGATCGAAAATATCAAAACACGAATGCAATAGCACGTTGCGGTGGCATTACACATGACGTGATAACGTAGACAAACAATCGACCCAACTTGTTTTCGGACTAAATTTACGTCGAACCTTAAACAAACTCGAATTCATATTGTTAAATGAAAAATTATTATATTTGACCCGACTCTTTTTCAAACAAAATTATGTCGAAACGTAGTTCAACTTGAAACATGCATATATAACATGGGCAGTTGTGCCCTTTGCGGCGGTGATAAAGCATAAATTACGATCGTCCCAAATCGTTTCCAGAATAATTATACGTTAAATCGTAGAGTAACTCGGATATACCGTCGAACAAAAAACTTTAGATTTGGCCCCGCTTATTTCAGGAAAAAAAAATCTACGTCAAAACATGGGCGAACGTGAAAACATAGATCATCTCAAAACGTATATAAAAGTACGTGTCATATCCCGACCGACGGTGGAATCATCGGGGCGAATGAATGTAAATCGATTGCTCATAGCACATGGTTGTAAATACGTTAAAATAATATTAAATGTCATTTTTATTGAATAAAACTAATCCAATAATACATTACAATTAAATATAAATTCAAGTAAACATAATGAATTTGTCTTTATATTTGACTAAATCCAAACCCTAAATATGCATTTAGAAGTTACTAATCTGTATTCCTGAAATCATGTGAAAAAGTAACAAGTTAGCTAACGAATTAGCTGTAACATTTGCTCCATTTTAAAAATATAAACTCGAACCATTGGGTCAATTATGAAAATCAAATATATTATTTAAAGTATATTATTCATTTTGATGATTCAAAAACAATAAATGTACTATTTAACTAATTTTGTGAATTTTACTATTAAATTTTCATTTAATTTATCATTTAATAAATTTATAATAATTTTATAATTTATAAATTTATTTTTATAAATTTTTATTGTTAATTATGATTTCTTATTTATTAAATTAAAAAATTAATTAAATTACAAGATTTTTGAAAATTCGTTAAATTTATAAAGTTTTATAAGTTTTAAAAAGTTTTATAATTTTATAAAGTTTTATAAAATGATAATTAGATTAATTATTAAGTTAAAGTTTTTAATAAGTAGGGGGGGTGGGGGTGATATGTTATTTTTAAAATTTGAATTAAAAGCCTCTCACATAAAATGACAACTATTAAACTGTAGGGACCAAATTGTAATATCTTTAAAACACCCAACCCCCACCGGCGCCCATGTAACTTCGGCCACTGTCCAACTAGTCTCCAGTGACTCCCTGACAACCAAACACATTATTTCAACGCAAACAAACCGTACCAAGAACCTCACGACTCTGTCTCGAACCTATACATTTCAAATAATCCAAATTCAACACCTATTCCAGCATAAACACTAGAAACCGAAGTCCATTCAACAGTTCAAACCGTTTCAGCTTAATTCTTAAACGAATTACTTAAATCATTTGACTTGAAACCTCTCTGTAATCATTTAAAATTTAAAACTACACGTATTGAGATCAAAACCTTGTAATTACATTCGAATCAAAACCAAAACACCCTAATCATAGCCTTAACTCCATCGATAAGAATCGGGTGTAATTGAGCCTATATAATAGAGGGCGAATACCCTAATCAGTTCCTAAAATGGATCTGAGCATACAATTTCATCAATTCAAACATAATTTTTCAAACATAATTACGTAAGTGATACACACTAACACAATCGTTTTCATATGGGGGATCAAAGCCCCATGATCGATTTCATTAACAACCTCAAATCTATGTTCAATTTTGTTCAAACCGAATTAGAGTTCATATGGATTTGGGAGAATTAACCAATTAATGTTTTTAAACATTTCAAAGAAGCATTCAATCAGATCTGGGCAGCCCAACCGGTTAACACTCTACCCTTATACACCAAAGGTCTTGGGTTCGAACCCGACCTCCAACATGTTTTTTTAAGTCAACTTTATATATTTTAAATTTCAGAAACTATATTAATATATTAGTAAATTAATATAAAAATTCTTTTGTGAACTAAAATCATTTCAGAATTTTTTAATTAATTTTTTTAGAAAAGATTTAATTATCTTTTTAAAGACTAAAAATGTTATAAAATTTTTATCAAATTTACTTGTAAAGCTTAAAATAGTTTAAAAATTATTTTGCTAATCATATTTATTCTACAAATCTTTATTTAATTTCCTGAAATTCTACATCATATAATTTTCCTATTTTTCTTTATTTTTTTTCAAAGGTTTAACAATATAAAACCATGAAAAATATTATTCACAAGTTTTTTTAATAACAAACTTTAAAAAATTATTTTTAAATCCAACCTAAATTATTTTAAATTATTTTGCAAGTCATTTAGATAATTCAATTAATTACTTTTGACCAAGTTTTAAATAATTAATTATTAAAAATTATTTCTTTTTGATGCTTTAATACTCAACCATTACTTAGTCAATTATTATAAATTAAATATTTAAAAATACAATTTCACAAATTTTTCATCATCGTTATCAATCTTAGTTACTTAATCAATTTATTATGTTTTTGTAAATACACTATTCTTAAACTAATTATTAAAACCCTCAAATCACAATTGAAACTGTAATTCCTATCTATTCTTTAATCATTACATTGTTTTAATATAAGACACCCTTTTTTAGGATAAAACCATGATCCCGTTGGTGTCTAATCTAGCATATTATTCAAACCATATTATTATACCAAGTGAGTATTCATAGTCCTTTTATGTGTTTATATTTTTGGAAAATCATGTGATTCAATATTCAATCATTGTTATTTATTGTTATTATATTTCATTCTAAATTCAATTCAATATATGCTATATTATTAGTTGCAATTATATGTTCATATTTAGATAAACTTAATGAGAACACAATCATTAATTCATGCAGCCACGGTAACAATGATAGATCTATTGGTTTGACAAACCCTCCTCATTTGTTTAGTCGCGTGGTGATTGGAACCAGAATCATTCATTCTATAAGGCTTTGTCTGCGGACCGAGTCAATTTATTAGGTTTGATTGTGTTAGTTTTTCTTTTATGTTACATTATGACATTATAAGTCTTGACATTGCTATGTAAATTGAATTGTTTTCGATTATTGAATCAATCTATATATGTATTTCAAACCTGTTACTACTCACCGGCTAATTGTTAGCTGACTTAATAGTTTTTCACATGATTTCAGGATGCAATTTAGAGGACTTCTTCATGCTCATATAGGACTTGGACCTAGATTAATAAAAGATTTTTTCACATTTTATTACTCACCGGCTAATTCTTTATTGCATTGTAGCGAAGTATTTGATTAGTAATTTTCATTTAAAATGGCATTTAATATTATTTCAACTTATTTAATTCCATATGCAATGAACAATCAATTCACATTCGTCCGCCCCTATGATTCTGCCTTCGATCGGGGTGTGACATCAGCCGATGAGTAAACATGGCTTTGAATACATACATAGATTGATTAAATAGATCGAAAAAAATTCAATTCACATGATAATGTCAAGACTTATAATGCAATAATATAACATAAAAACAAACCAACACAATCAAACCTAATGACTAAATTGACTCGGATCGCAGACGAAACCTTATAGAATGTATGATTCTAGTTTCAATCACCATGCGGATAAACAAATAGAGTGGGTTTGAAAAACCAATAGATCTATCATTGTTACCCTGATTACATGAATTAATGATTGTGTTCTCATCTAGTTTATCTAACCATGCATAAACGAGTGCAAGTAATAACGTAGCATGTATAGTTTGAATTTTGAATAGAATAATAATGAATAACAATCATTGAATATAAATCGCATGATTTCCTTAAAATATAAAATATAAAAAATGGGCTATGAATACTCACATTGTATAATAATGGTTGTAGGGTTCATAAGAAATCTTGGATGTCTAAGAGTCAAAGGTGATGCACTAAAGGATAAAAACAACTAATAACTTAAGGTTGGAATTCATTAGAAGAAGTTAAGACGTTTAGAGAATGCCAAAAAGCGAAAGCTAGATTGAAAAGGATTAGTGCACTAATTTTAGATTATAGACAGAATGTTTGGTACGTATTTAAATATGTTTTAAAAATATCAAATGGTTTCATAAATTATAAAAATTTACAATCAACTATTCTGGAGTCTCCCGGACAACTTTAGTTCAGGAAATTTTTTATGAAAATGCCCGAAAATAGGTCAAAATAGTATCACAAGACAGAAGATGTTAAAATACGTACTTATATTGCGAAGGCTATTGTTGATCCGTCCGATTGAGTTTGAAGGCGTATAAACTATCATTAAAAAAGTTAGTTCGATAAACTTAATATTAGAGTATGAGTTTACTCAAATTTAGTTTGTTATGACCAAGTTATGATTAGTTGAAGTCAGACTATATTCTGTCAAAATTATAGTAAGACACTATATGCACTTTTAAAATTGTTAAAACGTAAAACGGGTTAGAATAAATTTTAATATGTTGATATATAGTATATTAGATTTCATTTTAGTTATAAAAATATTCCAAGACTTCAGCATGGCCATCATTTAAAGAAACAATCTTGTGGAATAACCGAATGCGGTGACATAGTCGTCCATGTGCAATCGGGATTCTTTGTTTACGTTAGTGTGTTGTTAGTTTGATTTAGGAATGTTAGTGATTGTTAGAATTTTAGTGAATTTTAGAGGTTAATGATAAAATGATAATGATTAAAATAAAACGAGATTTAGTAGAAGAAAGAATAAAAGTAACAACGTAAAGTCACGAGAACAATTGGATGTTAGGATGATTGAAACAATATAGAAATTTATAATATAAAAGCAATATAAGATTACCTTAGTATTAAAAAATTCTTGAAATATATCAAAATCAAATGATGAAAGAAAGGTTTGTAAGTAAGATTTTTAGAGAACGAGCAAATGAAAATAAGAACTACATGTTGCTTTTATAATTGAGGTCAGGAGGGGGTTATGAATTATGTTAATAGTAAGTTACAAGTTTTTCAAAAAGGGGTTATGATTAGAATTTGAAATAAATATAAACTTAAATAAATAAATAAATAAAAGAATAATTATAATTTAAACTCTAAATTTATTAAAACCCTAACGTAATTTAATCAACTTATTTTTTTATAAAATTTTTATAGACTTTGTATGTCTCATAAAAACTTTGTAATTTGATTATTTATTTTAACTGAATATTTTAAAATCTTATAATATTAATAACCTTTAAACATTTATAAAATTTATTTTATAAATTAAAAAATCAAATTAAATTGATTAAATGAAACATTTATTGTATTTGGAACACAAAAACAAATAAAATAACTAAATAATAAATTTAATTTACAAGATTGACTCAAACGGATTTGGGTTTGGGTTTATAGTTTGAAAATGGGTTAAATGTTACAATATGCACATACACGAATGTGAAGATATCAAAGTTAACAAGTTAGAATGTTTAATAAACATTCAATAAACAAATTATTTAATATTATTTTTTAATAATTTAAATTAATATATATTATTATTATTTATTATTATTACTACTATAGATTCATACATCAAGTAATATATATATATATATATAATCGAACAGTCAAACCCTTAATTGATTTGATTTACATCTATACAACACTTTTAAACCATCGGTTATCTAAAAATTCCGACCGAACCAGAACTTCATCATCCCCACCTCCACTGAAAATCCCCTCCTTCAATTAAAAACAACTACGATATATACATTAATTATATAAACATTATTGAACAATTACTATTGAATTATTATTATTATTATTATTAATTAAAACAATTATTAAATAATAACTATTAAATTACTATTATTGTTACTGTTCTAACTTCTAACTACATGTGAATTAATATAGATGTAATTATCCATGAGTTTTTATCTTGGACCACGACTTCAGAGAGGTGCGCCAACAAATCATGTTTAATCCTCTCATTCTAAGTTTGTTTGGGCTGACTCTATTCCTCTGACCCTCCACAGTAAGGGGTTTCCACCACCCCTAATCGGTGTTGTTGTTATTATCCTTTTGATGCCTTGACAGGGCTAAACCATCTTAATTTTCCTTCTCTCATCTTATCCGCTATCCTAGCCACTTCTAACCTAGCTCTAAAGCCTCATTCTAACCTGGTTCAGCCTTGTGTACCCATACCGTCCATCTAGGCATCCTTAACTCTGCCACCTCCATTTTCCAAGATCGTGTCTTTTTGATCGCCCAACATTCTATTTCATATAAGATGGTTGGTCCGACTGCTATTGTATAAAAGTTTCCCTTTAACTTGCTTGAGAAATTCTTGTCACACAATACCCCTATTGCCGCACTCACCTACATGCTAGCCTGCACTCGATGTGCCATATCGTTACCTAACCCGTAAACATTTACCTACATACTCCATCATTATAAAAGATCATGAGAAAACTTGATCTTCGATGGTGATCTCAGTGTTCATCATCTCCTGTTCCACTAAAACCACAATAAAGATACCCGGTCTTTGATCTACTAACCCGTAAACATTTACCCTCTAAAACTGCTTGTCACCCTTCTAGACGTGTGTTCAAGCATGCAAAATCAGGGACATAAACATGTCCCTATAAACCGTTTTTTTAAACAGGTTATCAATAAGTTATAATCAAATTGTACAAGTCATAAACAAGATAGATCTTAATACGTGATTATCTTACTCTATAACAAATTAAATTTATTTTATAGTATTGACAAACAAATACTAAAATAGTATAGCTATAGCCTTGTAGGTGACCACATAACACATTAAAGTATACAAGATTCCTTCCAAACGACATCTACCAATTTTCATCATAATGTAAGGTTGCGTGTGTTTAAGGTAGAAATTTAGTATAAATGTAACGTCGCTTATATCAATTTATAAAATATAAAACTCGCGTTATCTTAAACAAGTTTTAAACAAACAACTCTATATTAATATCCACAACTTTAGAATAAAAACATCAATCCAAGTTAAACAAAAATATAACTTCCAAAAACAAACTTTATATAAGAGTTACAACACTTAGAAAAATCTCTAACATTTAATTCCCCAATTTGGGAGCTCAAGTATCACAATATAAGTGTGAGAGTAATGAGTGGAGACACCAGAGAGATGGATGAAACACAATTTCTGGATGTAAACAAGAAGATGAAGAAGAAGATGATGAAGTATCCATTGTTGAGGTATGAAGAACTTCCTGATTACATGAAGGATAACGAGTATATCCTCAATTACTACAGAGCTGAGTGGTCTCTCAAGCATGCGTTCATCTCCTTGTTCCTTTTTCACAACGAAACGCTCAATGTCTGGACGTAAGTGCTTTCATCCTCTCACTTTCGATCGATCTAGATCTCGATTTTTGATTTTGATTCTCTCACATTATGTAATTATGTAATTCGTCGGATTGATGCAACTTTTTTGTGTCGAATTTTGGGGAAATTCGTGGTTTTCTCTGTAAATGATCGCATGAGATGATCTGCTCGTGATTTTGATCGAATTTGCTGTGATTTTAGGAAGTAAGCTCGCGATTCTCGGTTTTAACGGATGAATTTTCCGATGGTTAGTTGAATAAAGTTCGTGATTCTACTTCTGATCAATGTCAGGAGGTGATCGGAGTTCTGATGCACAATCATCTACGAATTTTCTTCTAGTTTTGATATTAACTTATTAGAACTAACAGTTCGTGATCTGTTATTGAATCTCGATCACATGAATTTCTACGATTTTTAGCGGGAAAATGTTCATCGTCAACGTGCAATTCAACATCTGTGATGATTGAATCATGAACAGATCAACAATTCCCCTTTGATTTCTTAATTTTTGGATGATTTATTAAAAAAAAAATGTTAGGTTTTGTTGAGATTTTTATGATCTTCTGAATAGTATCATCTTCATTAAATTTTTGGGTCAGGTTGTTGCAACAACCACTTATATGGGTATACTCACCTGTCAATTGATTTCGTACAAAATTTGGATTTTTGTTTTTTATTTATTAAATGTCGATTTCGATTAGATTTTCATTTTACTATACAAGTTTTCAGCTTCCGTATGCCTGCTGAGTTTTTGCTAAATTTTGTTTTAATAATGTAAAAATAATAAGTATATATTAATTAGTAAATTGCGTATTTGAAGTTTTGTTACTTTTAATGTGCAGACACTTGATTGCGTTTGTTGCATTCTTGGTGCTGACAATTGCAAACTTGACCAATTTATATGAAGTGGCGGACTTCCTTCAAGTTTCCAAATGGTATGTAACATCCATTGAATTTTAAAAATAAAAATATACAAGGGAAAATCACATGAATTGTCGTCAACAAAAGTTTGAGCGACTTTATAAGTTTAGTTGATGGTTACAAATAATTACATAAAAATAACCATTAAAAGACTGCAATGTAGACACAAAATCTATATTGATGTTTGTTGGAGCTTAAAAAGCGTCAGCGTTGTCATGCAAGTCTTCTCCTTGTGTTAAAAGAGAATACTAATTTTTAATGCTCAAAACAAGTCATGGTGTTGTCATTGTAATATTAGATTATAACCTCATTATTACATGTATTGAATAAAAAAATACTAAATATTTATTAATGAAGAGTTAGAATTATAAAGTGTTTTTTTGATATAAGATTTGATTGAAGTTACGTATAAGTAAATACTTTGAGCAGTTGATATAATAAATTTATGATATCTAAATCTTTCGTTTCAAAAGATTATTGATTTGAAAAATGTTTATATTTTAATCAATATTTTGTTGTTTAGAAACTCCAGAATTGTTTTGTAAAAAATGTTTTATATAAAACTTTTATTTTTTTAAAAAGAATGATTTTAAATAATTTTGTAATTTAAAAAAGTTTTGCTATTTTAGGAAAAAAAATCATAGTTTTAGAAAATTTTATTTTTAGATAATTTAATCAAAATACTTAGTTTTTATTTAATGAAAAAGTACTTTTTAAAAGTTATTGATTTAAGGACTTGAATTTATAATATAAAAAAAGAAAGAGAAAGATTTGAATATTAGTTATTCGACTTTTATAATAGAATAAATAGTTTCGAGGGGAAAATAAATGATAGAGTTGTGGAAATGTCATGTGTCAAAAACGTAAAAGATTATTAGGATAGACATCCTTTTTAGAATTGTGCTCTTTGAAGCTCAAAGAGCGTTTTGCCACCACCATATGTCATCTTCTGCATTTGCTCTGTCACATGTTGTCAGACGAGTAAATGTCAAAAAATTTTATTACATTATGATTTTTAGGTATATGTGTAAAATTTTTAGTTTTGATCAAATAGTTATAGTTTTAAAAAAAGTTCAAATTACTATTACAGTACAAGAGACATGTCGAAAGTGATTTTCCATGTATATAATCATGTAAGATAATCTTAATACTTAAAAATTTAAACTGATCAAGCTTTGATTCATAATTTTCCATGTAGATTTGATATATATGGGATCCACTCAAGAACCTAAAATTTGAACTAATCAAGATCTGATTAAGTTCAGCTCGGCTTAACTGATACACACTCCTAATTTATACTTCTATTTTTCAGGGTTTTTTCATCAAATCGTTCTTCAAATATTAGTCGTCAAATGATATCGTCATACATGGAGACAACACCACCACCACATATAGAAGTGACTCGTTGGCCGTTGTTCGTTTATCTGGGTGGCTCAATGTTTTGTTTTGTGTCAAGTACCTTGTGCCACCTTTTTTCTTGTCACTCACATAACTTGAATTGCTTGCTAAGTCAACTAGACTATACCGGAATCACAGTTATGATCATCACCTCATTCTTCCCTCCAATCTATTATGTCTTCCAATGCATTCCTTTGTGGCAATACGTCTACCTTGGGATAATCACTCTTTTAGGTGTATGTGCGGTCGTGGTGTTGCTATCCCCTACACGAATGAGTGGTAAATATCGTTTCTTGCGAACTTTAATTTTTGTGGCAATGGGCCTGTTTGGGGTGATCCCTACAATCCATGCGACCATTGTTAATTGGAATGTGCCACAACGGAATACGACTTTAGGATTTGAATCGGCCATGGGGTTTTCGTACTTGGTGGGGGCCATGTTTTATGTTTGTCGAGTACCCGAGAAGTGGAAGCCTGGTTGGTTTGATTTAGTCGGGCATAGTCACCAGATTTTCCATGTGTTTGTGGTAATGGGTGCATTGGCGCATTACGTTTCTGTACTTATACTTTATGAGTATCGTCGTCGAATCAGTTGTAATTGATTTTTAGTATCCGTGAGCCTTGTTAATTTAATTGTAACAAGTAAAATATAGATTATCATATATTACTTAGTGTTGTCATGTGAAAGTGTGGTTTATATTAACACTAGTAAGAAACCCGCGCGATGCGGCGGCAAAGACAACAATTTACAACTTACTCGTTAATAGTTAGTTTATTAATTTTCTAGTGGCATATTGTATTATACTTTGATTAATTTTCTTATTTATTAAAGCGGTGTGGTCTATGACAACCATAATGTGTGTGTGTGTTTAATGACGACTTGCTTAATAGAGTAGCACTCATATCGTATTTAACGAACAAATACGCATGCAAATCAAATTTAAAGAATGCATGGAATGTTGAATATTGCAAACTCATTAGGTCTAACCACTTCATAATTTAAACATGATTAAGATTGTGTTTAAGCAAATGGGATTACATTTAGTACAGAAAGATGAATAAAGAAACTTGTAATAATACAGTTAAAGGAGTTAAAATATTTACTACTTGCTAAGTTCATGTGGATAATATAAATTGATGCACCTATTTGTACTTTTAGACCCATCAAAAGCAACAAACTAACTTTTCGCATCCTGATGTGTACCGCCATTTTACATCACGATATTAAGTTCTGTAAAATATTTTTATAACTGCAAACTCATAAATTTAGAGAAAGTTCATCAGATAGGAACCAAACATTATGGTATAAATCCTACATGGAGTTTAAACCTCAAACACAAATCACAAACCTCGACAACAGAATACTCAAACGGAGATAACAACCAGCATTAGTATAGTTCAACTGGCGTTTGTACAGCACATACGATGGGTGTCTAGTGTTCTAAATCCAGAGGTTGCTAGATGTACCTCCTGTTTGATGAAGCATCGCGTCTATCTCAT
>BJCO01364264.1:0-18060 GCA_018326465.1 Flaveria floridana
CAATACTTGACTTGCTTCTAGTCACCCGCTCATCTAGTTCACCGATGATGCTTGACACTGGATGATCCTTATGTATCCTAGTGGTTGGAATGGAGTCACCAGCAATTGATACATTAAGGTTGGAGATATTCAGATCATCATGGTAAGAGGCACCTTCAGGTTGTGATGTGGGAGAGTGATGAAAGTAATCAAAGGCTTCATTGGTTTCTGCATGGGCATCTGCTGCACTTTGAACACTGTCATCATTTTCATTTCTCCCAGTTTCATCTAGAACAGCAGCTGGTGCAGGAATCCTCATTTCATTTGATGGTTCATCTGAAGGAGTTGGCATAGAACTAGGACCAACCTCAGTTGAAACACTTTGATGTTGTGGAGCTTGTCTGATAGGATCATCTTGTAAAGGAATATCTTCATCTAGTTGATCTGCAAAGTAGGAGGGATCATGGGAAAATCATGTCTTCTGTCTGATGTTCTGGAAGATTCAGCTGATAGTAGGTTACTTGCATATGACAAGTGCAACTGATCAAAAGATCTAATAAATGAGTCAATATCAAACAACCAGTCGGGACCATTTATTGACTTAGGATAGGAGTGTTCCTTGAATTGAACATTAGTTGATTCAGTAATGATATTCAATCTAGGATTAAACACTCTAAAAGCCTTTGAAGCTGAGTAATAACCTATAAAGTATCCCTCATCAGACTTTGAAGAAAACTTTCCTAAATGATCTGAGGTGTTTAATATTGATACAGGACTACCAAATGACTTGAGAAATCCAATAAATAGTTTTCTTAGAAAAATAAATTCATAAGGTGTCTTATTGCTTTCTTTGACTATCAGAGTTTGATTTTGTACAAAGCAGGTTGTGTTAACTACCTCAGCCCAAAAGGTAATAGGCAGTTTAGCATCTTCTAGCATCATTCGTGCTGCTTCAATCAGTGTTCTATTTCTCCTTTCAGCTACCCCATTTTGTTGAGGAGTTTTAGCTGCACTGAATTGATGAGCAATGCCTTTGGTTGCACAAAATGAACCCAGATCTTCATTTTTAAATTCTATTCCATTATCACTTCTAATTGATTTTACTTTATGATCAAGTTGATTTTCAATCTAAGTGATAAAGTCTTTTATAAATTGTGATGCTTCGTTTTTATGAAGTAAGAAGAAAACCCATGTAAAACGTGGATAATCATCAAGGATCTCCAAACAATATTGTTTCTTCCCAATGCTCATACATGAGTTGGACTAAAATGATCCATGTGAAGTAACTTCAATGGGGTATTGTTGGTGTTCACAAGCTTTGGTTTATGAGACGCCTTGTGTTGTTTTCCTTTAAGACATGTTGAATAATGGTTAATGAAGTGAAATTCTTTTTGAGGAAGACTAACTACATGGTTTACTTTGACCAGTCTGTTCATGTTTTTAAAATTTGTATGTCCGAAGCATCTATGCCAAAGTTGTGATTCATCAAGTGATGCCTTAGACACAAGAAAGGTTTCTTCTCTAAGATGTGCAGAATTAAGGTTTAGGACTTAGGTGTTATTCTTTCTCGAGGTCTTCAAGACAAACCATTCTTCAAGAATTTGAAATCCTGGTTTCAAAATGTACCAATGAGTATCAGTAAAGTGAGTAAAATATTTCTTGTCGTAGATCTGAGACACGCTAAGAAGATTGAAATTCAGCTGCTCGCAGTAGTTCACTCTATCAAAGCTTAGCAATCCGTTTGTCACGGATCCTTCACTCGTAATCCTGCCACCTTGTGAATCTCCACCAAATTCTACAGTCATTCCTTGAATATGCTTGAAGTCATGAAGGAGGGAACGATCTCTTGTCATGTGTCGCGAGCATCCACTGTCCACGTACCATAAGCTATTGGACTTGTATGGATTACCCTGCAAGCAAAAAGAAACTAATTAGAATATTGGACCCAAGCCATGATGCTCTTGGGTTTCCCGTTTCTATCTAGGACTGTAACTTCTTAGTATTTTCCTCTATGTTGAACTTTAGAGGATGATGCTTTGATTGATTTGTGCGGGATTCTTCTAGTTTTCTTTTTCTCATTTTCGACTGACGTGTTAGAAGATTCATCAAACCTTTGATTCTTATTTCTAAATAGAAATTGAACATGTTTTTGATCTTTAGAAATCACTTTTGGTTTAGATCTTGAAAAAACATTGAGTGATTGTTTCATATTCTCTTTTAGCTTTTGTTTAACACTCTTTGACTGCCAATTGTCATAGAAGTCATAATCTGAATTTAAGATTCTTGATTGTCTATTATGTGGTGGACTTTTAGCTTTGACTTTAACAGTTGAAATTGGTGAAATGGGCTTGTTTTGAGGAACTCTCAAGCCTTTCTAATTAAATAAACAATCAGATGTGTTGTGATTTGTCATATCACACACTGAACAATACTTGTTGGAATAACAATTCTTGTTTGAATGATTGTTCATGTTGCAGATTGAGCAGTATTGGTTGTAATAACACTCATCTGTGTTGTGATTAGACATGTCATAGTTTTCATAGTGCATCTGTCTGATCTTTGTTTTTGATGATAAAGCTACTTGATGCTTAATTGATTTGACTTTGACTCTTGTTTTGTTTTGATTGAAGAAGCAAGTTCCTCCTTTTTTATACCAGTAGATTGTTTCACAAATCTACTGTGTCTCTTGTTTGAAGGATGCCTTTGCTTCTTTTGAGCCTTTCTCACCTCTAAATCAAATTGGTCAACATCCTTTTTTTTGAAAATATCAAAACCTATTCATTTTTTGGATTTATGAGGGTGAGCTCAGATCAGTTTTTATTTGTGATGATTGATTCTTTAGGGATTTTGCTTTAAATGATAGTGATGCTAATGCTTTGCCTATAGTTTTTGTTAATACCCTGTCTGATTTGCTTGAATTGTTTGGAGACTTAACCTCACAATCAGATTTGATTTCAGCACTAGGTTTCAAAGACAGTTTATCATCTCTCTTTACTTTGAGTCTTTCTGGGATGAATTTCACAAACGAAATGATGGACTTGACTGGACTTTTTTGTTTCTTGACATTGACATGCTTATCTAAGCATTCTTTTATCTTAATAGGATAACCAAATCTGATTTTATCCTCATTTAATTCAATGTACACAATTTGGTTATTTTAAGGATTTGTCATCTGTGAAACTAGTGTTTTAGTTTCAGTAGATTTAGGTTCATTTGGTTCACACAAAGTAAGAGGCTCAGGCATGACAGTGTGGTTGTCATTGTATGGTGGTGGACAAGAATTATATCCAATTGCAGTCATGTCTTTTGGCTCCTTTTGTGAGTCAAGCAACTCTTGTAGCTCAGCAGAAGAGAATTGAAACTTTTCAAGTTTCACTTCAGTGGCTGATTGCTCAACTTTGGTTTTTGTTAACAGTTCAGTTAACCTCTCATCTCAGCTACTAGAGTATACTTCTCATAATGTAATTTTTCAATATCTGAAATTAATGACTTGATTTTGATTTCAAAGCTTTTCATTTCATGTCTTAGCATTTCAGATTTCACTTTTTCTTCTTTTATCTTAGCAGCCAGTTTGTGATTGTGTTCTCTGTACCCTTGTAATTTAGTGACACATTTTTCACTATAGAGATTTGATTTTACCTCAGATGGCATGGGAGTGCGACTATCATTGATGTGATCCATGAGTGCATGATTTTGGAATTGAGGTTTGACCCTCTACATACAGACTCCAGTCACATACTCCATCTAGTCTGATGACAAGTGCGTTTGAGGTTGATTGACTGTTTCCATGGGCTTGCTGTGTCAGTTGGTGCTGAATTTGATAAGGTGGTTGATGATGAAACTGATGCAAAAATTGATTTTGATGACTTGATTGAGGAGCAGATGATGAAGTTGATTGAGGGTGTGGTTGACTGTGTGAGCTTATTTGGTAGTTGTTGTTGTTTCTTCTGGGTGCATTACATTCTCTTGAGAAGTGGCTAGTCATACCACAGTTGAAACACTTCACTTTGGATTTATCATATCCAAGCTTTGTGTTCTCATTGAGCTTGGATCTTAGGATTTTGCTAAATCAATATTTCAGATTCATTGAGCTTGGATCTTAGGATTAATCACTTTCAGATCTGAAAAATTCAAAATTAAGATGGGTGGATGTGTGTGAATCACAGAACAAAGAGAATGATAATAATAATGTTATGATTTCATTGAAGTTGATGAACAAATTACAACGAGAATCATAAATGAATGCTAGAATCAAACCCACCCAAAGGAGGAATTCTCCTTGGGTGGTGATTCACACCATGAGAAACACACACAAGAACCACACTTGCAAAAATGTACTAGTGGGTCTATTTATAATATTCTAATAATTATTACATGAGAAACCCTAATTTTGATTCTTGCTTTTGTCATGATGTTGACTTTGTCAACTTTGTCTTGTTGACTTTGTCTTGTTGACTTTGTCTTTTATTTGTTTTGTTCTGTTTATCAACTTGGTCTCTGAACTCGTACAATGAGATCTTCAGTCGGCTATGATTGTGATTTGGAAAGCTTCAGTTTATCCAATTGTTAAACCCAACAATACTCCCCCTAAACTGATGCTTGCCAAACTCTAACTTTGAAGATCTTCTTTGTCCCATATTTTCTTGATCAAATGATGTTCTGACGCAGTTCACTGCAGTTCTTCACCTCAGATTAAGCTTCTCCTATGTATTTCTAACAAATGTTAGAATCTCTTGAGAATACTTCTTTGTATTGGATATGAGTCGTATCACTTTTGGATTACAGTTCATATCACAACTCTAAGGATTAGAATGTATTAGGCATATGATGAGGCTTTGAACTTCAATAAATTGCATCAGGAACATAAATCAATATTGAAAACACTTTAACGCATTTGAATTTCTGAAATGACTTCACAATCTGACATTCTTCAAATAATCATTGGTCCCTTTGGTTAAAGTCCGTCTATCTGTACCGCTCAGTAGCCAGAAATGGGTGCAAAAGATCACCTTTCATTGTAGTATCATGAACTTCAGAAAGAGTTTCTGACAGTTATACAAATCCTTGAATAAATCAATGATTACGTGACCAAGGTTGATTTCTTCTTTTGTTTTGAATGCTCAAAATAGACGTGTTTGATGGTTGCAATCGTCCGCATTCATGATATTTTCTTTTTTCATTTGTTGTTGTCATCTGTTCATCTTTGTTTGTTGTTGGATGAATTACATTTGAAGTTAACTCAGCCACATTATGTGAGCAACTCATCATCATTTGTTCACAAAAGCAGCCGCATTGGTTCACAAACCGTCTGCATTTGTTTTGTTAACATCCGTATCTGTTATACATGCATAAAAGCTGCATTTTACAGCAACAATTCGTGTATCTCAGCTTGTCATTTGACAGCAACAATTTATGTATTTCAGCATCATTTGACAGCAACATTTTCTACATTTCAGCATCATTTGTCATCAGCATTTCATGCTGAAAATCAGCATTTGTCATGAGCATTTCATGCTGAATATCAGCATTTGTCATCAGCATTCTTTTTGAACATCAGCATTTCTTTTGGTACTCTTTTTTTTTACATACAGTTTGCATATTTATGGATTAGGGCAACAGGAAAGATGAATATCGATCATATTTCCATAAGTCATCTGTATTTGTACATAATGCATTCGCATTAGTACCTACACATCCGCATTTGATGAATACATCCACATTTGCTACATCTGCAGTTGATGAACCTATCCACATTTCTTTTGTAACATCCGCACTTGTTATCAAAGAAATGCAGATGTTTTGCTTGTCATCCGTATTGGTTAAGTTACATAACCCCATTTGTATCAAGGAAATGCGGATGTTTTGCTTGTCATTCGTGTTTGTTATGATACATATCTCCATTTGAATCAAGGAAATGCGGATGTTATGCATTTCATCCGCATTAGTTGTTTACACTTGCGCATTTGTATGAAGAAATGTGGGTGAGTTAGATGTCATCCGCATTTCATACTTAACCAAATGTAAGTTCTTTTCTTTTGATCTGTTTGTTCCAATTCATGCTTCAATCGTTCATAGGATTCAATATCTTGTAGAATGATTAAAGGATCAACTTCGAAACATTTAGATTGGTTTGGATTTGCGATCAGATTTGTTTATTGATTTTCTTCTTCGAAACAACATGTTTGAATTTGAATGTAATCTGCTCGAACACATGTTTATTGTGTCTTTGATTTGGATCTGATTCAAATGCATCGCGTTTTGAAATGATAATCTAGGGAATGTTTTATCATCTTCAAATCGTACCATTTTTGAACAGATTTCTTGATTTTTGTTGATTTTGCTGAAGAACAAATGATGATTTAGATGAACAAAGACTTGTTCTTCATTTTTCTGATTTTCTTCTTTGTTCTACACATCATTAAATAGGAAATCAGATCGGAAAAATACATGAACCCAACAACCAACAGCTCCGATACCATTTTGCTAAATCAATATTTTAGATTTATCGAGCTTAGATCTTAAGATTCATCATTTTCAGATCTAAAAATATCAAAATTAAGATGGGTGGAGGTGTGTGAATCATAGAACAAAGAGAATGATATTAATAATGTTATGACTTCATTGATGTTGATGAAACAATTACAACGAGAATCATAAACGAATGATGGAATCATACCCGCCCAAAGGACGATTCTCCTTGGGTGGTGATTCACACCATGAGAAACACACACACAAGAACCACACTTGCAAAAATGCACTAGTGAGTCTATTTATAATATTCTAATAATTATTACATGAGAAACCCTCATTTTGATTTTTGCTTTTGTCTTGATGTTGACTTTGTCAACTTTGTCTTGTTGACTTTGTCTTGTATTTGTTTTGTTTTGTTTATCAACTTGGTCTCTGAACTTGTACAATGAGATCTTCAGTCAGCTATGATTGTGATTTAGAAAGCTTTAGTTTTTCCAATTGTTGAACCCAACATTTGTGTTCCTCCTTGGTCTTGGAATAGATCAATATGTCATCGATAAATGCAATAACAAACTGATCAAGGTAAGGTTTGCACACGAGGTTCATGAGGTCCATGAATACCGCTAATGCATTAGTCAACCCAAATGGCATGACCAAGAATTCATAATGGCCATAGTTGGTCCTGAGTGCCTTCTTCGAGATGTCTTCTTCTCGGACTCGCAACTGATGATAACTGGATCTTAAGTCAATCTTAGAATAATAACTTTCATACCCTCAAAATCCATGTGTGGGGTTAAATAGCGAGGCATGTGAACAAATCAGGATCTCAGTCATTAGTTACTCAGAATGACACTATATGCAACATCTAAATAAAAACCAACCAGAGTTTAAAACTTGAAAACTGTGCAGAAGCATTTGTAAGTAAATCAAATCCAAAGCATTTAAAACGTAACATTGGCAAAACACACGCCAAACCATTATTTAGAAACTTATAAATAATAAACCAAGTGTCATGACATAATATGAAGCTTTGCAATGCATGCTAGACCGTGATGTGCTCCTACCTGCAATCAGAGTTAATGACCTGAGAATAGCATACTAAGAGTATCAACACAATAGTTGGTGAGTTCAAGAGTTTGTGTTTAACATAAACAATAATAGTTAAAAAACATAAGAAGTGCATTGAAATAGAGAGCTAGTCTACGTTCATAAGTAATAATCTCATGATCAAAAGTTACTATTTTGGGTAAGGGATGAACTACACATCAACATCATAGATTTCTTGCATAATCATCATAATCCAACATTCATACATCCTAATTAACAACATATCTTCATCTAACAATCGCCAATTTCAACTTTTCATGCATAATTCGAATTAGGGTTCATCATAAATCAAAAACTTGATATAATCTAACCTTTAGGTGCGTTTAGATGATGATTAGCACTTAAAATCAACTTGAACAACTTGGATTTCAATCAAAATCGACTTTTATTGCTTGTTCTTGGATCAAATTCAAATGAAATAGGTGTTTGGGGGTTGCTTGCGGCCGAATGGGACAATGGGGAAAGGGTTTGGGTTTTGTTCCACTTTACATAATTAACATTTACCACTTACTCCCTCCTTAATTATATTTCATAAAAATTAGTCTTTTTAGCATCCTTTTTAAATAATTTTAACTACAAATTACAAGTATTATTAATCTTTAATAATAATCAAAAACATTCTTCAACTAATAACAACTCACGAAAAAATACATTACACGTAGTCACATTATTAAGTGAAATTCACAAATAATACTTAAAATTAATAAATAACATAACCATGAACTAACAATTAACATTATTAATTAAATTATTATTTGTTTATCATAGATTATTGTTATTAAGTCACCAACTTCCAACGAGAACTAGTTTGCGCTCACGACACGTGTATGCAAGACCTAACGGAGATAACGGAGTTTGGTAACGGAAAATTACCAGATGTCACAGATAGGTCTGCCCTCAGCAACTTGAGATAGAAAATCTTAAGGCTCAACTAGCTGAGACACAGATTGAGAAGTCTGTTAGGCATGTACAAATTTAGGTTTCTTTAAGTTCTTCCTCTACCTCGTCTACTTCTCAAGATTATGCTACCAAAAAGGGGGGAATTTAGAGAAACAAAGACATATGTAACCCAACCTTCCCATCTCTTATCTCTATCCCAAACAGCAACACCCTGCAACCATCTTCCCATAACCACCTTCCATTACCATTCAAGTGGACCCAAGGATGCTTATTGACCTTAATAGATTTTTAACCAAATTTCTGATAAGCTCCTCCCTTGAAAAATCATCCCCTTATGTAGCCATTGCCTACTTTGGAGCTAAAGAGCTTCAAAGGCTGAGTGCACCATCTACCTATGAAGAAGAAGTTGGTCAACCTAAGGTCTCTATTGAACTTGAGATTAACTTTGAAGGGGAAATACAGACTCATGGCCCAGCAACCAACACAAAAGGGACAGGTAGTGTAGCTCTAATTACTTTCGAAGAAGAAATCCAAGATACAAAAGGAATAATAGAACTATCTTCCTTATCCGATGACCTGTTCATCATAGAGGCCATTCTTGATCTAGCCTTTGAGGTAAACAGTGAGGACTTCCTTACAAATCCTATCTCTCCTACACCACAAGTTCAACCTCCATCACCCCAACCTGGATCCTTTAAACCAATATCTCCAAAGGCTAAATCTCCATCTAATCCTAAAAGGAAAAGAAAGCTTACTACTGAAGAGATTCTAGAGGAAGAAAGGTTGGAGAAGCTAAAGAACAAAGGTAGACTTGATACTGGGAAGCTGTTGGCTGCAAGCAGCAAAGCAGCAGCAGCCGCTCAAGAGAGTCCATAACCAAAAGAGAGTGGATTATAGACAGGCTCATCAGCCTGGGAGTATACAATGAAGAAATAGTTCTATTCCCACTTGATGAGCTTGTGAAGTTGGAGAAGGCAACCTTGCTACAAAAAGAGAAGGAGGAGGCAACCAGGTTAGCTATAGAGGATGAGAAGAGGAAAAGGAAGGAGGAGGCTATGAAGAAGGAAAGGATGGATAGAATAGCATTTCTCTACAATAGAGGCTATTCTTAAGAGGAGCTGGCACCTCATGATAATGATACAATCTTGTTTCTTTTCTTCAAAGAGCAATTTCAGATCAACAAAGAAAGAAAGAAGGCTGCCATGGAGAAGGTGAAGGAGAAGAAGAAGAAGAAGGAGGAAGAGGCACAACTTATTGTTGCAAGGAAGGTGGGAGATAAAGACTAGATGAAAGCTTAACTCAAAGCCTATGGCTTCACCGATAGGCAAGTTGGTCCTATGTTCGAGAAGACCCTACTAAGACATGTCAGTGACATCAAGGATGACATTCGCTTAGGAAGAAGGCAGGAGGTACCTATAAGAGAAAGTGTTAAGAGGATGGCACCCAAACCAGCTCCCAAGCCCAAACCAACACCTAAACCACAACCTACAATACCTATGCTCACACCTTATCCCTTCCCTATTAAAACTGAGCCAACCACTAAACCTTGTACCCCTGAACCCACACCATCAACCTTACATACAGCCTCACCCACTGCCTTTAAACAACCACCACCACTACCTATCCTTAAACCCAAAACACAACCCGAACCTAATCACTGCCCAAATCATCTTCTCAACCATCTAAGTCACTATCCTTAAAAGAGTTAAAGGAGATCAAAGAGGAGCTCACCAACTGCACAACGTTAAGTCACATCTGTGAGGAAGAGACCATTAAGCTAAAATACATTGATGGCTCTTCCTGTTTCCTCACAAAAGATGCATTCCTTGATCTACCTAAGGGAACACTAGATCAAGCTCTCCACCTTTTTGCAACTAACTCGGACACACCAAAAGAAGAAGAGAAAAAGTTAAGAAGGAGAATAGTGACTCTACTTGACACTAGGAAATAGGACAAGATTCCAACTAAGCCCCTTAATCCTAGAAAGCAAATGTCTAGTGGAGGTTTGATGAACCTTACATAGCTATGCTTTGGAAAGGGAGAATGGTGAAGTAAACAGGGTTGATATTTCATCTCTACTACACTCCAACAGATTTGTAATTGCTGAGTTAATAGAGAAACCATTCACAATCACTCTAACTCTCAAATTGCAGCTCATATCAAAAATCATTTGAGCAGTTTTCATCTTGTTAAGCTCATAAAAAAGCAAAGACTAAAGAAGAGTTGAAAAAGAGAGCAAAGGATTAAGAAGAAGGTGCAACCATAAAAGGAAGAACATTCCTATAGATGGTTGAAGGCCTAACTTCTAATCCTATAGTTAGATGGGAATATGACTACCATTCACATCAACTAACTCTCTTTAGAGGGACATAACAAAGAGTACATGTCGTTCAGAGCAACATACTTGATCTATTATCTACGACTAACTTGTACAAGCTCCACACCGCCACATCAAGGAAGAACAAAGAGATAGACATATATTTTCTTTCCCTGGTGTTGAAGACCTTAAGGAGTAGAAGGAAGTGAAGTTTTGGTAGCATCAGCCTAGGGGGAGTTTGTTGGATCATATGAGGCTGGTGCAACCAATACAACACTTGGAATAATTTTGAAGTACAATTGAAGAGGTCTTCCGAAGACAAAGTTGCTCTTCCGAAGACAAGTCAAGATTCTACCGAAGCTTAAGTATGAAGAACTTCTGAAGGTAAAACTAACCTTCCGAGACTATGTAGTTTTCCTTTCAAAGTAAACGAAGAACTTCTGAAGGTATAACTAAGTCTTCCGAGTCGAAGTAGTTCTCCTTCGGAAGTATACTTAGAAGATTCAAGACAAAGTCTTCCAAAGAATAAAATCATGAAGACTTGCAGAAGACATGGAAGAAGTTGATAATTCTGAAATATAAATGGCCTCGGAATAACTTATTCTTCCTAAATTATTTACCTTCGAAAGAGCCAACTATGAACCAGTGGAAATAAGCATGGGTTGTTTGACATCCGCTGCAACCTATGATATACTGCATGGCTCCTTCCTACACCCCATATAATTGACCATACTTTAATCCACTGTTTATCTTTATCAATTAGTATAGTTCCCAATTTTAGTTGGTGACAAATGGTAAGTCATGGACCTGTCATGACTATCTAATGTAGGATAGTATTTTATCTTAGATGTTTTACTTCTAGCAATGTAGTATTTGTCTAGTTGTAGATTCAAGCTGGTCATCCAAGTATAACCGGATATGGATAGTAGTATATATAGTTTCTCATTGTAACTCATCAAATATGCTTGTAAGAGTCTTGTAACAATGAGTTGAGAAGTAATTTATACAAGTATCTTGAAAAACCATTCTTGTGTTTATTAACTTATTATATTATTTGTCAACTTAGTTAGAGATTCTGCTTTATCAACCGAGTAAGATTAAGTGAGTTTATGATATAAAACTTATGTTGTTAGACCAATACCGATCCTACAAAAATTAACTGTTGAAAAGTTTGAGTTATCCTCAAATATGGTTGAAGGTATAATCAAGTCTCAAATGACTTCGAAAATTAATGGTGGCAAAGGTGGTATTGGATATTCTAACATTTCACCACCTCTTAATCATGATTCTACTTGTTTACCTTCATCAATTACCACATCAGATGAAGAGACCTATTGATTAGGTTTTAAACAAAAGTCCGACTTAATAACTCCCATCAATGTTCCATTGACTGTTGACCCTATCATAAAAAATGAAATAAAATTAATCATGAGAATTATTTTATAGAAAGTATGAAGAAAGAAGGATTGATTGAAGATCGGGAAAGTGATGGGAAATATATTTTAAGGAAAATAAAATTTGTAATGAAAAATCTTTATGTAATCATCATTAATCATTAATAAGATCTCACATGTTTTTGTTTCTACAAATTATTGTCCAAAATTGTCTAAGAAACAACGAAAATTATAGTTGAAAATTGATTTGAAGAAAATGAAAAGAAATGTGGCACAACATCAGCTTCTGTCTTGCAAATTGATTTTAAGAATAGATTTGTTTCAAAAGGCAACATAGATAATGAAGATTATATCTTTAAAGAAACAAATGAAAGTTTCTTTAAAGATAAGTCTTCTATTACTACTAACTCTATGAAGCAAGATGTTTGTAGATCAGGTATCAAGGACACTGGTAATATTCAAGTATCTTCACATCAAAAGGTTAAAGATACAGTTCATGCCTTATCAGCCTAAAATATAAATCAATCTGTTAGAAACCTTACCTCGAATATTTCTGGATCATCTAGAACAACTCTTAATAAAAAAGAGGAACGAGAGACTTTAAGGAATCTCTAGGCCAAAGAAATACTAAAGCCAGGTTCTATGATAATTATAAAAGTTATACTCAACAGTTTGTGAGAACAAAACAAGTGCAAAATGTCACACCCCGGGCCCAGGTAGGGTGGGACGTCACAGACTAGCAACAACATATGGCAGCGGAAACAAACCATCATAAGAGCTCAAAGGAGAGAATATCACATGGCATAAAACATTAGACAAAAATCCGGACTAGATACAGGTCTAGCCCCCATTACAGGTGTTTAAGTCATCAATACAAATTGTTTCACAAATTGAAAATACAACCAGTTTCAAATTGTTCAAATGTTTTAAGACCAAACGAAATAAATGCCATGGGTCACGGTGCTAAGTCGGCAAGGTTCTCTAAAACAGCAAGACCACCATCAAGGATTACCTGAAACATGCTCAAAATGAAAATTTTGTCAACTATAAAGTTGGTGAATTCAAGCGCTTAAAGTTTAAAAACAAAAGGATTTCCATAAAATCCTCATTTGATTTATAAGAAATTGTAGTTTCATCATCATAGGGGATCACAATCAACCCTGCACTTAGTCCCGGCTACCCTCTTCTAAAGTCATATTTTACCGGTTAATCCCGAAGGAAGAACTGAGCCCCTTACCGGTGCACCTTACCTGCCGGATGGTTCACCATAGTTGCTTATAAAAACCTATCACATGCCACAAACGATCCCTAGGATCTTAGTGGCGTACCCTTCCTAAACGGAAGCCACTTTGTGTGGGGGATTCCCCAAATAGATCCCTCCATATAAAACAAATGGTTCACACAAAAATTAATGATCATGATATAAGTATAAGCAGGTACCCACACATCCCACATACAAACATCAAGTAAAGTACATATATAGTTCAATTATAACACAGCATGCTTCATCCCAAAAACAGTAGTAAAAAGGGGAATCACTAGAACTCACCTTAAGTTTCGAGCAAAGATTCTTCGTGTGCCGGGAAAAGTCTCAAGCCTAGCACCCTAGCATCAAAATTTAAGTGGTAAGCTATTGGTCCTAAGCTTACTAGTAGCGTACCCGCGCGATGCGGCGGCGGCAATAATTTACAACACGGTACTGATTTTTTATTACTTTGTTAATCTTCTTGTGACATTTTGTATAATAGTTTTGTTGTGATAACGGCAATTTGTGATCCGTGGGTTTCATCTAAATGGGAAATTTATGTAAAGATTAGACACAACGTAAGTCATCCAAACTATATTTTTATGCATAAAAAGTTTCTAAAAAAAGTAATGTAAATAGTGGATCGTTGAAGGCATATCAAGTTTTATTTGATAATATGATATCATATCGTTTTAAAGGGATATATAAACTTGTTATTACTTTAGCTGCTGAATGAATGACAAAACTGTAACGCATTATATTTATAAAATACCATCATAACTTCCATGCTACAAAAAGAGAATTATGTAACTTAGTCATATTTAACTAAATAAGTTAAGAGGCCATAAGTTTATGGCGTATGCAGAAACTTCATAACAATTATTACATATTCAACTTGTATCAAAACCTATGTGCCATAAGTCATAGCTAAACTTTCACATATATTGTATCAAGGCTGCATGTTCATATACTAAGCAACAAACTTCATTGTGATGACGGTTCAACTTCAACCCCGTCAGAATAGTCTTCTTCTTTAGCGCTACAATCGTAATAGTACTCATCATCATGATAATCAAGATTATCATCATCATTATCATCATCATCATCAAATGTGAGTTCCCCTGAGTTTCCTTTCATCAATGGTCCTTGAAGTCGATCCCTAATTGTGGTTCCCTAAGTGTAGTGAAATATTTATTAAAAACACAACTAAATCTTAATATACTTTTGTTGACACAGTAAGCATCTGTGTGTTGTGAAGATCTCACCATTTTATGGAAGCCTTCTTCAAACATTTCAAGAAAACCGACGACTAAACGATCAGCATTCTCGACCTATAGGTTATGATTCATACCTACGGATTTCGCCACCGTACTGATCTGCAGAACCATCATTCAAAACAATATTATTTTATAAATTATCTATCATAACAATGAGCAGTTTCAATAAACATACCTTCTTTTCCACCTTTTCTTGTTGTTTCTTCATTTTTTCATGCCACTTCTTCAAACTCATGTTCACTCTCAACCTCTTTTCCTGGTACATTACAACAATGGTAAACTCAAATATTAACATAAAATAACACAAGAGTGCAATATATGATACAAGATACACACAAAACTTCAACAAGAGTATACCTTCACATAGCTGACACCAAGGTCTATTCTTGAATACCCTCGGTCCAAATTGCGCATAACATAATTGTTGTAGTCTTTGACGATTCTCATGATTATATCTGATGTAGATATGCCTTCTGTTCTCTTTGTCTCCTTAAACCGCCCAATATATTTGACCTAAGCAAAGATTATTTCAAAAAGATCACATTAAGCCATGAATGCATAATTCTCAGAGAAAGAGATTGCACAACTAATATACATATCCCACAAGGACCAAAAGAGACAACCAACCAAAATGACAAATATTTCTGGCTTTTTAGGACAACGATTCGCTAATAAAATGATGTGCCTGAACAGATGTGTATAATTGAATTATTTGCTCGTTCGTTTATTGTCGGATAATCTCTGAACTTGCAAATTCGTATACATTGTTTGCCGCTCCACTTGCATCAGCAAAACTGAAGGTTTAAGAAAGCAAAAGCAATTAACGCATCACATATATGTTAACAAGCAGAACTTCATATTCTCAATGAACACCAAGTCTGCCATTTTAATATAAAATTGATAATGTATATAGCAGGTGAAGTTGAATAAATAAGTGTTCCTTTATCTGAGTCAATTTTCCCTAGGTTAGTAAAAATCTCCAACACTTATTCCAAGGCTGCAAGCTTTTACAATACTAATGTGAAAATAAAACCATAAACATCAATCAGATGAAGATATAAACAACAAACTAAATCGTTTGATAGAAAATTATAACTTGTAGACTTGATCCTTATGCTTTCAAAATAGTACCTAATCATCAAAAGATGTATGCCACTCATGAGTACCATTACAGTCCCCAAAATGATGATATTTTGCCCTTTCATGAATTGTTTCATTTGATATTGTTTTCCTTGCTTCTCCACCTATAATAGATCTTTTAGCTTGATTACAAACTGAACCCTCTTTAAAGAAATATTAAATACATGATAATTTAACCTTCCATTATCATCTTAGATTAATCTCTAAATTGTTTCACCTTCTTAGAATTATCATTATCATATTCTGTTGGTAAGAATTGTTTCAAATTATAAACTCAAAAAAGAAATTAATTAGCAGTGATAGGTATTACATACATTGAGATTAGATATAAAAAATGGAGTAAGCATGCTGCACATTTGTTATCTCATACATCCAATTGCAACATTAATAAAAGTTAAAAGGATCTAAAATCAGGTTAGATGATATGAAACATATCTTGTAAAACAGATGGGTCAAGTTGAGTGAGGTGTCAGGTTAGGAAGTTCAGGTCAAGATGGATTGATTTAAAAACAGGTTAAAATAGGTTGGGTTCATGACATATTTGAATCAAGACGAACTCGAATCAAAACGGGTTGATTCTTAAAAAGGCCAAAATTCCCTTACAACATATGTTTCCAAAAAAAGTCACAAAACTATATAAATAGCAAATAAATGATGTTCTAAACATGATTTTAATAAAACCCACAACCCCTATTGGTTTGTTTAGATTTGCTATTGGTTTCGTTCTCCTTCTTTTTCTTTAATACTGGCCATCAAACACATAAATTGCATTATCTTTCAATACAATCTCAAATCTATCAAGCAAACAAAGGATGAAGATGATACAATCACAATCCTTCAAGAAAAGAAAAAAAACACATGAAGAAGAGGATTACAAACCCGAGGAGGTACAGGCGTCGATCTCGCCATCTTCAAACACCGATTGAAAGAGAGAAATGGGAGATCAATGTTTAAAAAACATTTATGAGTACATTTACGATCATTTCCACATGTAAAATCTTTTTTATAACTAAATACAAATAAGGTCTATCAAGATCCAACTCAACAAACTTTAGAATCAATATAGGGAATTAAACAAAAGGAAAGCTAAAAACAAAACGTCAAAAAAAAAGACATAAGTAAAATCAATAGTAAAGGTTTAGGTCACCTAGCAACGGACCCGCGCGATGCAGCGGTGACGACAGTTTACATACGTTACATATTTTTATTACTTTATCTATGTAAGTTTATCAATGGAAATAACACAAGTGTGAGTTAATAATAAATGTTAAACGCCTTAAACGCGTGATTATACCTTTCCACACAGTTCGTGTATTCGAACCCACTCCCATATCGACTTGATTTCATCTTGTTCTCGTTGTTGACCGCCCGTTTGACCAGGTTAGATCAAAGTTGACCAGCTTGACTTGTATCCAAACAACACTATTTCACAACCAAACATTCAAACGTCTTGGGATTTTTTTACATGTACAATTGCAATTTGTTTGCATTCCATATGTTACAAAGCAATAGCAATTTCAAATCTTCAAACAAATTTGACTTCAATGTTATGAAGCATAGAAAGTAAACGCAAAATATTAAACAAAAGTGAAATTTTTGCTCAATATAATTCATTGGAAACTCAGGCAATTCTATAATATTAAAAAACTACAGCTTTCATTAAAAATAAAAAAAAGAACTGGGAAAATAAAAGGATTTCAGATCGTCATAGATGACGTTTCAGTTGAATTCAAATATAAGCTAGACAACTTAGAATGGAGAAGCCATATATTATTGTATAGCATTTATATTTCAAAACAGTTTCACTTTCTCTAATTGACAAACCAATTATTACCTGCTCCAACTACAGCCAATTTTTTGAACCAACTGTGCCTTATCTTTGCAGGATCGGTTTTGTCACTTAGAACTTGGTTGTCTCTCAACTCACAAATGCCACACTAGGATCAGATTAAGCAGAGTCTTATCTAAGAGCTGATAGTAATATACTAAGTAGCAGAAAAGCACAAAGATATAATTTTCAACATACTTGTATATATTACTTCTCAACTCAAAGTGTTACAATACTCTCACAAGCATACTTATGAGTTACAAAGACAAACTATATATGCTACTATCTACAGCTGGATATACTTTGATACCAGCTGGGAGCCTATGACTATAGCATATACTACAATGCTAGAGTTAAGGTATCTTAGATAAAGTATTATCTAAGATATGGTAGTCATGACA